>JANEYF010000939.1:0-37500 GCA_029963845.1 Rhamnusium bicolor
TATATACATCTCGGTATCTATTTTGCTTCATTACATATTGCGGTCAAATTGCGTCACGTAGAAGGAGCTAATTGAGACATGATCTATGTAAAATATATTGTTTAAAAAACGATTTAGAGTCCATCGGTATAAATTTTATTAAGATTGTTTTATTTTTTAAATATACATAATTTTTTACCATGGTCAATATTTTGCATCCACCCTTGTTAGTTATTATTTTGAGACCGACTTGTATATCGGCTTATATACTACTAGCCATTTTACTTCCATATAAATATACTGTGTTCATAATGGGCATTATATTGATTCCGCAACGTTGTCATGTTTAACGTATAATACTATTGTAGCAATTTTATGGAAAATCGTGCAAATTATATTACTTACCAGTACTTACCATTTTGCATCCAATTAAATATATCGTTTTAATAGTTTTAGTCCTTTATTATTTTTGTTTGTTGATTATTTCTTTGGCTTATTTTTGATTGACAATTATTACACTATTACTAATTACTACATTAAAAACAGCAACTGTAAGATTTACAATTAATTTCTAGGATAATTGGATATCTTGATTATTTATTGTGATTTTATACAAAGTGTTATATTTTTTTTGCTTTACTTACATTTGTAATTATTTAAGTAAAATGTCACAAATAATTTTTAAATTATCACTAAAATTGTATACTTACCAATTAATATTACAATAAATAACCAGAATTGCCATGGAAATTAATTGTAAATTTTAAAATTACTTTTTTAAATAAACAAATAAAATTTGCTTTTAAATGTTTCAAAATTATATTTTCACTCTACACGAGTTTCGGCTTTTTAGGCCTTTTCAAGAGTACAGATGAGAGGTACTCTCAGTACCTCTCATCTGTACTCTTGAAAAAGACCTAAAAGCCGAAACACATGTAGAGTGAAAATATAATTTTGAAACATTTAAAAGCAAATTTTCTTTGTTTATTTAAAATATTTAATAATGTTTCACAAGGAGCCAACCGCAGAATCAGTACAGTGTATTTAAAATTACTTTAGTACAGCGATAATAAAAAATATTTTAAAAATATTCCATTGCCAATTAAAAAGTAATATGTGTTGAACTTTAATAGTTATTTATACATCAGTGGGATTAGATATTATCTATGAAGAAAAATGTAAATAGGTTAATTTTTAAATGGATAATATCACTCATCCCACATGTTCCATATCCACTTTTATCTTTTGTTTAAAATAAAACTATTTTCTAAATTTTATGTATACAGTGTTTTAATGAGTGAAATATTCTTGAGTTTAATCGACCCTAGCCTAAGAAAAACCATTGATGAACATCGAGCCACGGTGAAACGAATTTTTTTACACCATTTATACCATTCTGTTCATCATTTAATATATTGAACATTTGCTTTTGAAATTTTTTTTACCCATCATTTTCAGGCAGGTATGAATTTATTTACCTGTTTAAATTTTTTTCTAAACCTATGACAAAGATAAAATTGTTTCGTAGCTACTGCGTTGCCTACAAGACGCGCATGCGTCACATCTATATCTCAATACAGCATAAAATTAATACCCATAAGTTAGAATTGTAAGAGTCGCTAATGTCGCTTTGTGTGCGCATATGTGCGCTTTGTGTGTACATATGTGTGCGTGTGTGTTAAGTAACCAAATATAGGCTTGTAGGTACTCAAATTAACGGGAATTGACTGAAGAATTCGATGGTGCTTTAGATATTTTTTTATGTCCATAGTCTAGACATTTTTGATTTAAATTTTTTTTTCTACAAAAAAAATTAATATAATTTTTGGAATCCTGATAAAATGTACAAAGAAACAAATAGCCGCAAGCAACGGTTATAATAAATTGTACATATCATCCCTTAACTTCTAACCACCCTAACTCTGTTAATTTTAAACCTTAATTTTAATAATAGCAAAAAAGTCAAGAGATCATTTTTATGTAAAATTCATGCTTTACAATTTTTATTTGAAACTTTTTACTAGCTTTTACCCACTTTGAATAATTTTGAAAAACACTTTATATTTTTTTTTCCACCCCTTCTCGAGGGTTGAAAAAAATTTTCTTTCATTAATCGTGTTCAAATACTTCAAAGTAACTCATATCAAAAATTCAAGTATTTACCTCAAAATTTTGATTTGTCGACCTATTTGATTGGACTAATACAATAAAACTGACTGTAAAATTGAACCTCGATGAGTTTGCGCATTGCGGTTGTTTCAACCCGGGAATTTTAGATGATAAGTATAACAATTTTAAATAATTTTACCTAACCTACAAAGTCCATACAATTTTTTTTATCACTAATCTTTTTAATGTTTTAAAATAAGGTCAAGATCTTTGTAGCAGCAAACTATTCCATGATATATAAGTAAAAAACAATTTAAATCGTTGAAAAATAATGGATATTATGTATTTAATTTCTATTCACACTAAACTGAAAAGCATAAAACAGATGCATGGAATCATTTCAAAGTAATGATCCTTTAAGGGGACGGGACTAGTTAAGAAAAACTCTTGAGTAACCATGTTTCTTACAAGAAGCTTAAATAATGACAAAAGCATTTGTAGAGAGGCGAGATAGAGAAAAGCATTTTTTACAGTATACAGGGTGTCCCAGATTTAAACGGACATACTCTAGTGGAAGGTAGAGCACACTCAGCTGAGTTCAAAACACCCCTATACTTACCGTTGAATGTGAACCGTTTTTGAGATACGGGGTGTTTTATGGTTTTTGACCAGAACTTTAGTCCGCCATATTTTTGAAATGACTGCACATATTTAGATAAAATTTGGTATACATATTATACTCTTTTAGGTTAATAAATAGCTTAAGTAATTTTGGAAAAATTCCAGGACCGACCTCCATTTTTTTAATATGGCTCTTAGGGTCGTTAACATCACACTGTATATTATTTTTTGGTAAATGTTAGTAAACTTTTAAAAAGCCTATGGACCAGTTTATGAAATAATGTCATAATATTTGATGGCACGTTTATGGTTATTCTTCAATAAATTTTCAAAAGTATTGAAATACCAAATTTGACATTCTACAAATAACACAATCCAGTTGCTAACATCATTATTTTATTAATTTTAGCTAAATACCCCGCAGAAGAGGTTGTTATTTGTTTTTGTTTTGACATTCAGTGTTTTCCGTCCAAAATAAAGCACATTCCATTTATTTCACGAATAAAAAATAAGTAATAAAACGATGCAATTAACACATGACATTGTTGCATTAAAAATCCCAAGTAGGCACATGTCAAATGTGTAATTTTACAAATAAGAATTGCTGTTCGCTCTTAGTAATTATTAGAATAAGTGATAAAAAAAACAGTTATAAAACTAAAAAATTTTAAGATGCCGTTTCAATTTAGTAATGAAGATTATGCGGATATTATTTTTGTGTATGGCTTTTGCGACGGAAATGGGAGAGCTGCAAAAAGAGAGTATCAAAGGCGTTTTCCAAATCGCCGTGTATCAGATCATAAAACGTTTTCAGAGGTATACCAATTTAGTAGGGAACATGGACAATTTCCGTCAATGACAAAGCATGAACATGTTCCCAGAGCTTTTCCACAAGAAGAGCAAATATTACAGGTTGTGGAAAATAATCCATCCATAAGTGTTAGAAAAATAAGTAATGAGTTAGCAGTACCTAAGACAAGAGTATGGCGAACATTAAAGAAGGAAAATTTGTATCCATTTCATGTTGAAACAGTTCAACGTCTAGAAGACGGCGACGACGTTCCCCGCTTAACATTTTGTAGGTGGATTTTGGCTCACAGAAGAACAATATCGAGAGTTCTATTCACGGATGAAGCCCAATTCACACGTGACGGAATTAACAACTGTAGAAATCAGCATGTTTGGGCAAGCGAAAATCCACATGCAGTGATTCAGAAACATTCCCAATACAGATTTAATATTAATGTGTGGTGTGGTATTTACAATAATCATCTAATAGGGCCCCACATTTTTGAAGAAAGGCTAACTGGTGAAGTTTATTTAAACTTCCTTAGAGATATCTTGCCAGATTTATTAGAAGGCATCAATACTAGAGGGTTTGTGGTTTCAGCACGATGGTGCTGGACCCCATTTTTCTGTACCGGTCCGGGATCATCTGAACCAGCATTACACCAACAGATGGATTGGTCGCGGAGGTCCGGTAAACTGGCCACCGAGGTCTCCTGATCTTACACCTCTGGATTATTTTTTATGGGGTCATCTCAAGTCAGAGGTGTACAATGAAGAGTTCAATACACGAGAACAGCTTCTAGAAAAAATTATTACTGTATGTGATAACATTAGAAATAACCCGGAAGTGATTGATAGGTCAGTGAAAAACATATTAAAACGTTCTCGAAAATGTATTGACGCTGGGGGCATTCATTTTGAAAACCTGTTATAGTTTTAATTATTTGCACAGTTTTTGATTTTTTTTTTCAATTATTTAAAGTTCTAAATAAATTTATTTTGTCAAAATAAAATTGCAAACTTTTGTCTTTAATATTTTCAAGTTATTCTCAAAAGGTGTTTAATATTTTTTTAAATTGTGCTTGTTAATTCAAGCCTCTTCACTAACATTATTTTTCTTTCATGAAAGAAATGGAATGTGTATTATTTTGGATGAAATTTAAACTAAAAAAAGCTTAGAAACACTAATTGTCAAAACAAAAACAAATAACAACCTCTTCTGCGGGGTATTTAGCTAAAATTAATAAAATAATGATGTTAGCAACTGGATTGTGTTATTTGTAGAATGTCAAATTTGGTCTTTCAATACTTTTGAAAATTTATTGAAGAATAACCATAAACGTGCCATCAAATATTATGACATTATTTCATAAACTGGTCCATAGGCTTTTTAAAAGTTAACTAACATTTACCAAAAAAATAATAGACAGTGTGATGTTAACGACCCTAAGAGCCATATTAAAAAAATGGAGGTCGGTCCTGGAATTTTTCCAAAATTACTTAAGCTATTTATTAACCTAAAAGAGTATAATATGTATACCAAATTTTTCAAATATTGCAGTCATTTCAAAAAATATGGCGGACTAAGTTCTGGTCAAAAACCATATTATCTCAAAAACGGTTCACATTCAACGGTAAGTATAGGGGTGTTTTGAACTCAGCTGAGTGTGCTCTACCTTCCACTAGAGTATGTCCGTTTAAATCTGGGACACCCTCTTTTTTTTTTTTTTTTTTTTTTTTTTTTGTATATGGGCTTGTCCATCAATGATCTCATCCTTCTTTTTGTTAATTTTTGACCCTCTCCTCCCCTATGTCACACTGATTAAATGAGACATATCTTAAAGTGTAATAGAAGTTACAACTTCCAAGAGCCGCTTTCCTCCTAAAAGTATGAAATCATTCATGGACGAGTCTATATAATTTAAAAATTTTAAATAAATTAAATATGTCTATGCATATGAAACAAAATAGATAGAGTTATTACAAATTTAGTCCCAATCTAAAAATGTATACCCAGAACAGTAACCATACAATGTTGTCAAGTTGTTGGTAGTAAAATAGTCATCATTATGAAAGCGTATGAAAGCGTATACTAATCTGCCGTATATTAGTCAGCGCCTCTGTAGTGGAAAAGGTTCAACTAAAATATTCAAAAACTTTCATTATTAAGACCATTTTGAGTCCAGCTAAAATTCAAATATACAGTTATCTAGACAGCTCACTACAAATTTTGATTATTGAGGAAGTTTGTGATATTTTGTTTCAAAATAAAATTAAAAAGAGAACTGAAACTAATTTTGGCGCCAAATTACAAGACAAAACTATTTTGACTCCGATATTCGGAGTCAAAATATTTTCGGAGTCAATATGTAATGTTCAGGCGTAATGCATGGTCTCAAAATAGATTGTCAGAATATATATATATATATATATATACATATATATATATATATATATATATATAAATATATATATATATATACATATATATATATATATATATATATATATATATATATATATATATATATATATATATATATATATACACATATATATATATATATATATATATATACATATATATATATATATATATATATATATATATATATATATATATATATATATATATATATATATATATATATATATATATATATATATATATATATATATATGTATTGATAGTTTTTTTGTGGGGATTTCGGTCAGGTACAACTAATTCTTTTTTTTTCTAACGTTTCGGTTTATTACACCATCATCAGAGAACCACAATTAATATAATATTTTAAACACATAGTTATGGTTATTATATATTAAAATTTACTTACACTATTATTTATTAGGGAATTTTTTTTAAAATTTTTTCTATTACATGCTATTTGGTTGTCTGTTTTAACGCAACTGAGATATTTTAACCTAGTTTTGTTTATGTTACAGAGATAACGTTGGAATGTATATGGTTTACTGTGGGTGTTTTGCTTAAATAGTGAATATATAATAAGATATTTTTATTACAAGAATTATTATTTTGTATCGTCAGATGTAAAAATTGATTTTATGTTGTAATGTACCCCAATTATTTAATTAAGTTAAAGTAGGTTTCGCTTAAATTTTCTATATCAGTGCGATTATTTATGGCGTTGGTATGTCTTTTTATTTGTAGCATTTCATGTATGTTTCTTCGGTTATAACTAGGTTCTTTTCTAATATTTATATGTTGTTAAAATGTCGAGTTTTTGGTTTTGAGTTTTTATGCTATATTTGTGCGTGTATACTCTTTTATGTAGATATTGTTTAGATTGGCCTATATAGGTACCATTACAGTCGTTGCAGTCTATCTTGTATATAGTGTTAGTTTCGTCTTCGGTTGGTAGTCTAGGTTTAAGTTTTGTGAAAATTTTTTGTGGTATTGTATGGTTTATGGGCTATTTTTATATTGTATTGTATTATCGAAAACCAACTGGTACACAAAAGAAGTATGGTCGCAAAGATACTTAAACTTTAAATCCCACACACATCAAACAACCACAAAAAAAAGCGTCATCAATAGCCTAACAGATCGTGCCATCCAACTTTCACATCCAAAATACAGACCAAATAATTTGAAAAATCAAAAAGTTCTAGAAGCAAACTCCTACCCTAAACACTTTTATGAACCAATAATAAAAAAGAATACGCAAAACCTATAATAAAACAACCCACACACCAAATAATAGTAATAATAAATATGTATCCATGCCATACATACCAACAGTATCCGAAAAAATAGCAAGCGTATTTAAACAACACAATATAAAAATAGCCCATAAACCATACAATACCACTAAAAAAATTTTTCACAAAACTTAAACCTAGACTACCAACCGAAGACGAAACTAACACTATATACAAGATAGACTGCATCGACTGTAATGGTACCTATATAGGCCAATCTAAACAATATCTACATAAAAGAGTATACACGTACAAATATAGCATAAAACTCAAAACCAAAACACGACAGCACTAGCCAAACACGCCATAGAACAAAACCACCGATTTAATTTTAACAACATACAAATATTAGAAAAGAACCTAGTTATAACCTAAGAAACATACATGAAATGCTACAAATAAAAAGACATACCAACGCCATAAATAATCGCACTGATATAGAAAAATTTAAGCTTTAAACCTACTTTAACTTAATTAAATAATTGGGGTACATTACAACATGAAATCAATTTTTACATCTGACCGATACAAAATAATAATCTTGTAATAAAATACCTTATTATATATTCACTATTTAAGCAAAACACCCACAGTAAACCATATACATTCCAACGTTATCTCTGTAACATAAACAAAACTTTAAGAGCACACAAACTAGGTTAAAATATCTCAGTTGCGTTAAAACAGACAACCAACAGTATGTAACAGAAAAAATTTTAAAGCAAATTCCTAATAAATAATAGTGTAAGTAAATTTTAATGTATAATAACCATAACTAGGTGTTTAAAATATTATATTAATTGTAGTTCTCTCTGATGATGGTGTAATAAACCGAAACGTTAGAAAAAAATGTAATCAGTTGTACTCGGACCGAAATCCCTTAATAAAAAACTATCAATATTAATTGGATAATAACGGTCAAGAAAGGAAAAAAAAATATATACATATATATGTATATATATATATACATATATATGTATATATATACACACACATATATATATATATATATATATATATATATATATATATACATATACATGTATATATATACACATATATATATACATATATAAACACCCTGTATATTATTGCATTTTTGAATTCTGCATAATTTTCTGAACATATATACCAAACGAAACCAAATAAGTGACATTTCAAACGTCAATATTTTTTATAACATAATTTTTAGTTTTCCATTTAAGTGTGCCATGACGGTTCCGATTTATTCTAAATGGCCCGTGTAATATGTGATTTATGAGCAAATAAAGTTCATCAAAATGGTTATTGGGGACAAACTCAATTTTTTCAAATGGAACTATATTATTGGTACCGTGGTACCATTTATTAGTACTATTAATAAGGAATTTATTCATGTCGTATTTAAATGTGCGTAAAGGGGTATTTCAAATTCAAATTCGTCATGTGGTTGCTCTGCAGTCGTCAACAGCTTAACAACTTTAATAAATGACCTAAAAAGTAAAACTTGGATGCATGTCACAAAATTATACAGGCTCAAGGCAATGATTTACAGGAGCTAACCAACATAGTAAACGAAATAAAAACAAACCCAAGGAAGCCAGGCTCGACAACAGAATTGAAGCTGGCGCTACCCCCCTTTCCTTATAAGTCAGATGTTAAAATGCCGCAAACCCATGTCTCAGGAACAAACTTTGCTGATTAAAGCGCAGTCTACACAGCATGGTAAAGATTTAATCTCAGAATTAACAACTAAAATTAGGTCTGATGAACTAAAGGTGGGTGTAAGAAGCTAAAACTACTAAGGACGGCAGAATGTTACTCAAATGCGAAAATAGCTCTGACTCCGGAGAAGGTTAGGACCAAAAATAGTTGAAAGAATGGGTGATAAGGCAGTAGCCATTCCCTCCAAGCTTAATCCACGCATTAAAGTTTTCCAGGTTATCTATAAGAACTTGCATGTAGAATCAAATGAAAATATCATACAAAAATTGCTCGCGAAATAACGTTGTTAAAGAGGGGCCCAGTGTGCAAATACCGTACACAACCGCAATTATAAAAAAACTTTCATTATCTTCGAGGGATCCAGTCACGTATAACACATTCATTTGCAATGAAAAGTTTGATGGAATTAGATGCCCAGTTCCGCATAGCCATCTGTTACTATGGTGTTTTTAATGTTGCAAGTATGGTTTGTATAGCGTCAAATTGTAATCTAAACTTTGTTTGCCCATTATGTAGCGGAGACCACAAAAAAGATGATTGTGTGTCTCAAATTTTTAAGTGTATAAATTGTTGTGCTCTAAAGGAAAAAATTATTTAAATATTGATGTAAACCATTCTGTGTTTGATAGGAGTGTCATTGCTATACTAAATTAAGAGAGCTGCAGCGTAGCAAGGTCAATTATATCACTTAATTGTTATATTTATTTCTATTAATTTATATAAATTTAATTTATTTTTCTCTACAAAGTTAGTCTTTTTACTAGATACAGGCCCGTGTAAATCTCAAATATAATGACCTCCTTATCTGAATATGATATTCTTACTAATGAAGACCACAACCTTTTAGTTGCACATGTAAATTGTCGTTCTATTATGAAATTCTTTTGTTTGTTTGAAAGACTATATTTTAATGCAGAGTTTTGATGTGATAGAGTCACAGAAACGTGGCTTAAGCCTATCATACTAACAAATGCAGTTGACATTCCGGGGTACACTTTCCTACGGAATGACAGGATTGAGAAAAGAGGAGGGGGAGTTGGAATATATATAAAAAAAGGAATTAAACATATTTCCTCTCATGGAAAAATCCCAGAAAGCCAAAGCCCCGAAAGTTTTGAACATACTTGGGTGGAAATTAACTACAATAGACAAAAATTTACGTTAGGGAGTAATTTACAAACCACTCAATGTAAGTAACAATAGTCTTAGTCACTTAGACGATATTTTGTCAGTTTTGTATCCAAATTCCGACTATTTATTACTCGTAGGTGATTCTAAATATAAATATGCTCAATATAAACACTCCTGAATGCAAATATTTAAACAACATATTAGAAAGCTATAATATAAAACAAATTATCATTGATCCAACTCGTTTCTGCTATCTCTGCGACCCTCATTGATATAATCGCGGTAAGTAATTCTGAAACAGTATAAATCTGGTACGGTAAATCTACCCTCAATTAGTGATCATCTACTCTCACATATTGTTGCATCGATTGTCCTCCGTAAGAAAATTCCTAAAAAATATATTAATACGTGATTTTAAAAAATTTTAATATCGATGAACTAAAATATCTGGCGTCACAAATTGACTGGTCGGAAGTATTATTGATAGACGATATAGACTCAAAAGTTCTATGGTTAAACCGCACTTTAACTCTCTTATTAGACACATGTGCTCCTTATAAGTATATCAATATTACTAGGAAATCGCCTCCCTGGATCACGGACAACATAAAATTCATGATCAAATTAAGAAATCGTGCATTTTCAAAATATAAATCATATAGGCGTAAACCAAATTGCACATAGACGTGTTGAACAGTAAGTGGATCTATTACAAGCAACTTCGCAATCTAGTCACATCGTCAATCAGGTTAGAAAAAGAGCATATATTGAATATAGATTAAGAACGCAAAAAAATTCAAAGGACTGGTGGAAAAACTATTAACTCATTAGATGTGCACTCCAAAGCCAGCATACTTATACCAGAACATTTAAACAATCCGGATGCCCTTAATAAATTTTTTGTTGACTCAGTCCTAATTATCGTAGTAGAAAATAACATACCATTGATGCGTAATTGAGACAAGTGCTCACCCCGACATTCATACAAAATTAAAATTTCACAGTGTTGAAGAAAAAAAGATATACTAGAAGCTTTCTTCACAAATTAAATCTAACTCACCAGGCAGTCATCAATTTTCTTTTGAATACTGTAAAACCTGCTTAGATTTTTAGTCGTACCGTTAACTCATATAATCAACTTCTCAATAGAAAACAACGTAGTTCCAGCAACTTAAAAGAGGCCATAATTTTACCCCTTCCAAAAAAAATCCACCAAAAAATTATAGTGATTTTAGGACTTATAAGCCTGTTAAATATTCTTTCAAAAGTTCTAGAAAGAATTATACTCAAGCAATTATTACAACATATCCGCCTCTCATAATTTATGACCACAAAATCAGTCGGACAAAATCAGTCAAGCCTCCGTGCTAGTCACAGCTCTATTACTACACTCGTAGACATGGCAGATGACATCTAAAAGCTATTGACGACTCACAAGTTACAACCGCCGTTATGTTGGATTATACAAAGGCCTTTGACTGTTTACATCATGAGTTATTTATTATTAGGTAAACTCAAGCACTTCGGAATTGAGTCGGTAAAGTGGTTCAGAAGTTATTTATCCGGAAGAATCAGCAGGTCAAAGTATACAGTTCTAGAAAACAGCTGATGTCTCAGGTGCCAGTCACATCAGGGGTACCTCAAGGGTCCATTTTGGGCCCTATACTATTTGTGCTTTTTATGTTTGATCTCCCTGAGAAAATAAAGTTTTGTAAAATCCATCAATATGCAGACGACAGTCAAATGTATATTTCGTACAGTCGAGCTGACGTAGAACAGGCAATCGTTAATATTAACAGAGATTTAAATTCCATATGTAAATACCAGAAGATCACGGTTTAATGCTCACTGCTCAGAAATCCGTCGCAATTAATTTCAAATCCAAGCGTTTTGAATTATTTGAAAACTCTTGTCACTTATACATAAACGGCACCAAATTATCTTTCGTAGAATCTGCTAAGAGCCTGGGAATTATTTTTGATACCCATTTAACGTTTGAAACTCATGTTACTAAGCTTACTACAAAAATGTTATGCTAGTTGAAATCATTATATCCATTTAAGCATGTCTTACCAATCATCCACTAAATTAAAACTATCAGAGTCGCTTATAACATCTCAACTTGAGTATGGAAATGTCATTTACGGACCATATCTTACCGGTGTAGAACAATATAGACTACAAAAAAATTACAAAATTCATGTATGCGGTTCTCTGCCGCGATATCCAGACGTGATCACGTTACTTCCTCCTCTTTAAAAAAATTTAATTGGCTTAATCTTAAATCTAAAATGGCAACTGCACCTGGTCTGTCTTGTGCACAATATATTAAAATATCAAGAGCCTAAATATCTTAGCAAGAAATTAACTTTCAGGGGCTCCTTTACATAGTTCTAATCCTACGTTTCGTAGATACCCCACTAAATATTCCAAGTCACAGCTCCAAAAAATATGAATCCTCTTTCACTTACTTAGCTGCTTCTTTATATAATGCAATCCATGATCAGATCAAAAGCCTGCTTCCTTTTCAAGGATTTAAAAAAAATGTTAAGCAAATATTTTTAAGTATGTAAATGTTTTTCGTTATGTTACATGTATACCACAGCTTTCTAGAAAGCTGTGATACATATTAATGCAGTAAATTGTGTCTTATGACCTCTGATTTTATTTTATTGTTTCTTATTCTTATCTTTTTATATTATCGATAATTGTTTTTTACCTTTTCTTTATTGTTGTGTTTACTGTTTGTCATACTGGTTGGGATTGATACCAGCAACCCTGCTGACACCCCCCGCCAGTTTAAATAAAGTTTTTTTATTATTATTATTATTATTATTATTATTATATATATATATATATATATATATATATATATATATATATATATATATATATATATATATATATATATATATATATATATATATATATATATATATATATATATATATATATATATATATATATATATATATATATATATATATATATATATATATATATATATATATATATATATATATATATATATATATATATATATATATATATATATATATATATATATATATATATATATATATATATATATATATATATATATATATATATATATATATATATATATATATATATATATATATATATATATATATATATATATATATATATATATATATATATATATATATATATATAAGGTTTATTGATATTAATATCTGTGTGTATCGAGTAGAGTGCTTATTTAAATTCAAAGTGGTAGTAAATTTAATAATAAATAATAAAATTTTGACTTTTATAATATTAGTAAATTAATAATGTGACCTCCTATTAATAATAGTGTTCTTACATTAACTTTTTATAACAATATAAGAAATAAGCGGCTATTAAATATCTGTTTTTAGCAGTGTAAACAAAAAATTACAAAACAAACTGGAGTAAAAACTGTAAATATGAACGACAGGATAACTCGAAATCAATTAAAATTAAGTCTGACAAAAACTCCATGGTAAAAACAAAAAATATTGAGTCCCAATCAAAATATTAGCTATAAAACTATTAAATACACCAGTGGCGGAGAGAATAATAACACTGAAACCAAAACAAATATTATTTCTACTCCTTCACAATAAACTAGCCGATGTTACATCTGATAAAGAAAAGATTGAAAATGATTACGAAGATATAAAGGTAATCGTAAAAAATTTAAAAGAAGCTCTAAAAAATAAAGACGAAATAATAAAAAATTTAAAAGAAACGGTAGAAATCCTTTCAAAAAAATAACAGTTTTCAATAATGCTCAAACACAGACTGATCAATATATATCAACAAATAGATCAACTCAAACACAGCAAACCATAATAACCAAATTGGCAACAATGGAAAAAACAACTACCAAAGAAACAATCAACAAAATAAAAATTCAGAAAAAACTAACAATAAATAAAAAAACGAAAAATCCTAGTACTGTCAGATAACAACGGGAAAAATTGTATTGAAATCTTAAAAAACATTTATGGTTCCTCATATGAAATTACCTGCTTTTATAAACCTAACGCGCTAATAGAAGATGTAGTAACCGATTGCATTAAACTGATGGAATCCTTTGATAAAAATGATCGTGTAATATTATTTGCTGGCATTAATAATATTATTCGTGGACGAAATGTGAGTTTCATGTTTTGGAAAAACCTGTTTACAAAATTATATTACACCAACGTAACTGTACTTGGATCAACATACGTGTACAATAGGAGCGTACTAAATAAGTTTATCTTTAAATTTAACAGCCTTTATTCAGTGCCTCGTGTAATTTTGGGCACGTAAAATATATAGACACAAATAACATCTTCCATTATGAAAAGTACATTAACAAAAGAACAGAATTAACAAATGGAGTTAAACAAAAACTTTTTAGAAATATGTGTATCAGAGACACTGAGAAAAGCGAAACTATCAGAAATTCAAATCTGACAGAGGTGAAACTTATGGAGGAAACCGACCAAAGATATATACAATTTGTTAAGAATAGCAACCTTGATAGAATTTTTTCCCAACAACAAAAACAGAGCTGATTGTGAGGTCACAACGAATATGGTTATCAATTAAGAAGAAAGTGCATTATCGACGACCATCAATGATTCTACAAGCAGCAATGAGAATACTTTTTTTATATCCAAGACTCTCTCAAATCAGTTTGGTAAATTAAACATTCCAATTCATGATGCTCATTTGACTATCAATCAGAGTGCTTCTGTGTGCAATTTTACTTCGCCTGATACGGTAAGTCTGTTTCATATCCATATACAGTGTTTATCGAACAAGGTCACTCAATTAACCATGTTTCTAAATAAATCGAAATATAACGTGATTTGCTTATCAGAGCATTGGATGAAAGAAGAGACTTTAAAATATGTAAATTTAGGAAATTATTATTTAGCAAATTCCTTTAGTAGGACAATAAATATACATGGGGGTGTTTCGATATTTTTAAGTAACCATGTTAAATGCATATTGTTAAATTTAAGTGATTTTAATAGTGAGTTTAATTCAGAATTTTGTGGGGTAAAATTAACAGAAAGTAAAATCATAATTCTTACGGTATACTGGAAGCGCTGGAAGCGTCGTAACATCACGTGATGTTAGTCGTCATGGCTACCGGCAAAGGCAGTTAGAGTCAAGTCAAAGAAGGCAGCACCTTGCGGCGCCAGATGGATGACGAGAGAAATAATGGTTTCGCTGTCAGCTGTCGAATTTGCGGCCAAAAACTTAGGGGGAATGCCGATACAAAAACTTAAAACTGCGATTCCTGTGGAAGAAAAGGACATTTGGCGAGGGTGTGTAACAAAAAAAAAGGGTAAATTACATTGACGAGGACGAAAACGGGTATGTAGCAGATTTACAAACTTTTTTAACATTGATACAGGTGGTAAATCGTCAAAACAATTTACTATCCGAATAGAAATGAACAATAAACCATTTGATATGACTTTGATAGTGGCAGTAGCGTGAGCTGCATTAATAATCGTGTGTTTAAGAGACATTTTCGAGATTTTAAATTAAAGATAGATGATGTAATTTTTAAAAGTTATGATGGACAAATGTTCTCTTCGATAGGGCATTTTATAGTTGATGTTAAATATTTGAATATGGTAAAATCAATTAAAATATATGTAATCTCGAATGGGGGACCGTGTTTGTTAGGGTAGGGATTGGATGAATGAATTTCAGTTAAAATTTAAATTTGTAAATAATATACAAAATGCCAATGTCAAAATAGAGGTCAACAATTTAATAGGAAAAATATCCAGAAGTGTTTTCAAACAAACTTGGAACGTTTAAATATGATAAAATTTCATTGGAGTTAAAACCTTATTCCAAACCTGTATTTTGTAGGCCCCGCACCATGCCCATGGCGTATAAGGAAGAAATGGACAGAAATCAACCAACTAGTGAAGGAAGGAGTACTTACACCAGTAACTGTAGCGATTGAGCAACACTATTAGTTCCAGTTATCAAGTCAGATAGACGACTACAGCTCTGCGGTGAGTATAAGAGTACCGTAAATAAATATTTGTATGAAGACCCATATGCACTCCCCAGGATTGAAGAGATGTTCGCAAAACTCCATAAAGGTGAGCATTTTACAAAACTTGACTTGTATCAAGCATTTTCACAGTTTGAGCTAGACTATAAAGCAAAGAAAGTACTTACATGGAGTACTCATAAAGGGCTTTTTTACTATGAAAGAATGCCATTTGGAATTTCAATAGCGTGTGGACGTTTTCAACGCAAGTTAGAGCAGGGGACGGACAATGTTATAATCTATCTCGACGATATTTTGCTTACAGGAGCAAATAAAGAAGAACACCTAAAAACCCTATACCTGATATAGGTACCTTAATAGGTATGATAAATTTCACTGGTCTGCAACGAAATCCCCTTAAAAAATTATGCTATAAGTATGAAGATTTTAATGCCGAATTATTCCGTTGGCGATTTTTTCTATCACGTCTAGATTTTTTTATATAATTTTTTAAATTTCATAAATTTTGTTTTTTTTTTAAACTTTTTTTTTTGTCAACATGAATGTTCAAATAAGTTGTGAAGAGGAGTTGTAAGAGAAAGAAAGCAAAGTCACAGCGAATACTGCGCATGCGCATATCTACTACCATAAAAATCACTCGTCAATACTTCCTTTTTCTTCTACAACTCGCTAAAACTTATTTTGCTTCAAATAGAGGTTTATCAGCTGTTGTGTCGCATAAGATGGAAAACGGAGATGAGAGGCCAATAAGCTTTGCGTCAAGAACTCTCTTGCCATCAGAAACAAAGTACTCTGTGATACACAAGGAAGCAGCCGCAATCTACTATGGTGTGACTCGTTTTTGGCAGTACCTCATAGGAAGGAAATTTACCATAAGTGACCATCGTCCATTGTCTTTCATATTAGGGGAGCACAGTACGATTCCTAAAATGTATGAAAAGACTCCAGAGATGGGCAACTTTTTTATCGGGTTTTAACTACAAAATTGAATATATTAAAGGTAAGCTGAACATTGTAGCGGACTACTTCTCAAGAGCGCCAATAGAATCCTCCCAAATAGATCAAGAAAAAATTTGTTTTATTATGTACGCTAGCAAGCTCGAAGAATGGTCAATCGATAATGAAATAGTAAAAGAAAAAACAGAGGAAGATATCGAATTGCAGGAAGTAATAAAATGCATGGAGAATGGTAAATGGCCCCAAAATGATCAAAATATGGTGGCATATACAAGAAGAAAAGATGAACTAAATTATGATGAGGGTATATTGCTCTGAGGAAATCGAGTAGTGATTCCAAAACGTTTGGGAGGTAAGATGTTAACCGAACTCCATAATAATGGACATTTTGGTGTGTCAAAGATGAAAGCTACGGCAAGATCGTTGATGTATTGGCCAGGCATTGACAAGGATATAGAGAATATGGTAAAATCTTGTTACCCATGTTTAGCTAATAAACAAAACCCGCCGAAGGCTGAACTGACACCATGATCAGTCGAAAACCAACCTTGGATTAGGCTTCACATAGACATTTGTGGCCCTGAAGGACAAAATGTTTCTAGTCATAATTGACTCATATTCAAAATGGGTAGAAGCATTTATTTTAAAAAATTTAACATCTGACGAAGTAATAGAAAAAATTAGAATAACATTTTCAAATTATGGATTACCGGAAGTATTAGTATCGGATAACGGAAAGCAATTTACTTTAGAGAAATTTAAAATATTTTTGAAGCAAAATGGAGTAAAGCACATAACGTTACCACCCGCAAATCAATAATCTAACGGACTTGCAGAAAACATGGTAAAAACAATGAAAGCAAAGCTCAAAACATACTTAATGGAACCAAACAGCGAACCAGTATCCATTCATACTTTACTCTCCAGGTTCTTGCTAAATTATCGCACAATGCAACACAGTTCTATGCAACAAACTCCAGCAAAACTGCTGCTAGGTAGAGAGTTACGCAAAAGACTGACATTAATTAAAGAAAAACCTAAAGAAAACCCAGAGAGTGAGATATCCCGTGTGCGCGCGCGCGTGTGTGTGTAAGAAAGATTGGCTTTGGAAAGGGTTTCCCAGCCACAGAAAAAATTGAAAAATTGAGTGATTTTGATTATAAATATTTTTTTAATTTCCATTATTATATTTTAATGTTATTTGTCCTAACAAATCGGATAATTAGGTCAAAAATTTGTTTATTATTTTGACTAAGCAGACTTCCCATATTAATGGGTAAATGTACTTTTAATTTTATTAGGTCAGTCAGGAGTTGTTCTGTCTGTGCGGTATGCTTTGTGCACGAAAAAAATATGATTAAGGTCACCGTAAGAAGAATTATCACACGGACATGCTGGTGCGTTCTGAACACTTATTTGACATAAATGAGCAGGGAAAGTGCCGTGGTTCAATTTCAAGCGTGAAATTGTTGAACAGTATGATTTGGGAACATATTATTCTTCTATATATGGGATACTTTTCAGGAGATTTGGATGTATAAGACTATATGGGTTTTTTGTTGACTTGACATAGTCCATCCCCACGCATTTCCAGTCTTTTTTTTATTTTTTTGTAAGAAAATATCATATCTAATAATACACACATAAATCACACCTCTTCACAGTTAACATATACATACCGCACCACAAGCCAGAAAAGTTTCAGTTACATATTAACACTCATCTGCAATAGTTATAAAATGTAAAATTGTACAAAAAAAAAAAACCAAAATAATCCGTATTGTAAGTGCACAATATAGCATAACCTTATAATTTTTGTGTAATTAATTGTAGTTTTCTGACAATTGTTGTAATAAACCGAAACGTAAGAAAATAAATATTCTTATTTATTTAAATGACTGAAAGCCCAGGATATTTCTACATCATTCCTATTATATTAATTCTAGTATCTAAAACTGGCTTTTTAAATTTAAAAACTGATTTTCGAATTTTACAATTTATCCGAAAAAGCGGGTATTAAAAAATGAACAAACCCTAGTTTCAACAGCAGTTTGAAACTGTCAGAAAAAATTTCATCAGTTGCTTCTTATATACTAAGCTCGCTGTATTTACATTTATACTTAACTAGGTGAATATTTCTGACAGTTTCACACTAGTCCGAAACTGCTGTTGGAACAAACCTTATAGATTACTTTCTACCTACTTTGTACTTTATCCTGTTCATCTTCAACCTCGAAACCGAGAGAATAATCGAATTGAACGCCACTGTATTCGCCGTGCAATAATTGTGTACAACTAATTGTCTTAACCAATAATATTAGTACTATTAATTTTTAGAAGTCATAATCGATTATCTCGAGATATTTTATTATTCAACTAATTCGATTATCATATCCAATTTTACAAAGTCACCATTTGCTAAGACTCACTGAGATCTATTTTGTAAGTATGATTTAATAAAAACCAGGGGAATCTCCCTTACTCCGTAGTGATTTAATTTCTCCAACAGGAGATCGTTGCGAGACACAGTCAAAGGCCTTGGTGAGGTCACATAATGTAAGTGCTGAGGACTTGCCCTCCTCAAGGCCCTCACTATGCCTCGCACCACGTTACCAACGGCTTGGACCGTGGAGCAGTTACTGCGAAAACCAAATTGACGATTGTCTAATATATTGTTATTTTCGAAAAACGTTTGCAACCGCGATTTAAATAATATTTCTATAATTTTACCAAAGATTGGAATGATTGAGATAGGGCGGTAGTTTTCAGCCATGTCAGGATCACTTTTTTTAAAAATTGGGATCACCTTTGAAACTTTAAAAACATCTGGAAAAATACCCTGGCAGAAGCAAAGGTTAAAAATTCTAGGGTTTCTTTGATAATCCTACTGTTTAGTTTGTATACATCAAAACAATTTGAATTTTTTAATTTATTTATAGAAAGTCTGACTTCCTCCAGTGAAATGGGTTTAAGAAAAAGAGAGTTATTAGATTTTGGAACATTTATCATGAAATCCAGGGCACAATGTTTTGATTACATTTTCAGCTATCTCAGTGAAGAAAGTATTAAATTCTTCTGAGGATCTGTTACACTAAATATTATTAAAATTTCTTTGATTACGCTCATGGTTAATGAGTTTCCAACTATCTCTAGGTATATTATCCGATTTTAATATATATGATTCATTGGCAGATTTTTTTGCACGACTTATTTCCGATTTGTATTGATATTCTGTTACTAATGTAAGCTAGTCTGTCAGTATGGTCATTACTAGCCTCATAAATTATTTTTAAGAAGGACAATGTATCTCTCATCTCTCTGAGTTTATCGCTTTACGAGGGGTTTATCTCGTAACCTAATAAGTGGAAAATGTTTGTAAACACAGTTACTGTACGTATCGATTAAAAACTGAGATAATGCATTTACTTTGGATTCAGGGTTGTCAAAAATGGTCCAATGTATTTCTAATAATGATTGTTTCAATTTTTCTATGCTCATTTTGTTAATTTTTCTTTTATATATGCTGCTTAAGGTTACTTCAGACTTATTTTAAAAGGTTGTAATAAACTGTCCATAATGATATAAGAGGCAAGGGTCTACTACCCCGACAGTGTAATTGCCCTCAGCAAGGTTAGTCAAAATGTTATCGATGCAGGTCGACGACCTAGAATTTACCCTTGTATAATCCTTTACAGTTATGTTCAATCCGAAGGACTGAACAGTGTCAGTCCAAGTTTTAGAGGTAATATTATCTTTTTTTAAGTCTATGTTAAAATCACTAAGTACAAGAACAATACAAACGTTTGCGAATGGGGGTCCCATTCTGAACAACCCTGGCCCTTTGTGTATCTTTGTCTCACTGCCATGATATGTTTGTCAAGTAGTATTTCATTAATCATTTTATACTTTATGCTTTTATTTTTCTATGTGTGTCCTTCCAGCAACCATGGGGCAGTAGTAGCTATGGGTTCTGGACTCTGGTCCATTTTCCTCTCCCTGCTTTTTCAGTATGTATGTATAGAGGGTGTCCCAAAAGTCGCGTACTACCTTGAAGGTACATTTTCTGCAGATATAATAGACTGCTGGAAAAATGTTTAAAAAAATTCTTTATTAACAATTTAAAAGTAGAAAAAAAGACAACACTATTTAATAAATATTTGACACACTTTAACAACAATACACAATACTTAATTTTAATAAATGTCCAAAATTCTACCCATTTGCACCTAGACGTGCATTGGCTCTTCTCACTTTTTGTGCACACCTGTGGCATTTCAGAACTCACAAGAGCAGCAGCATCCAAGTTTTATTTTACCCATTATTTTATTCGGATATTCATGTCCAGTTTATCTAAGTTTTATCTGACTCCATGGTCACCCGACATAATCCCACTGGACTTCTTCTTCATTTGAAAAACATTGTTTATCGAACAACACCTAAGACGGAAGAGGAGTTGCAGAACAGAATCTTTACCGCTGCTGCAACCGCAAGTCTTGAAATGCTTCGGCGTGTGGATGTACACATCGTGAGAAGAGCCAACCCATGTCTAAGTGCAAATGAGCAAAATTATAATAAAATATTGTGTATTATTGTTAAAGTGTGTCAAGTGTTTATTAAAAAGTATTGACTTTTTTTTACTTTTAAATTGCTTATAACTATACACTAATTCTTTATCCCTCACTTAAACAACTGTTTAAGTGAGAGACAAAGAATTTTTTAAACATATTTCCAGTATTCTGTTACATCTCTAAAAAACGTATTTTCAAGGTGGTGCGCCACTTTTGGGACGCCCTGTAAACAAATAAACAAATTCAAGATACTTTATTTGGTTATACTGTTTGAGTGTATCATACTGCTTATTTGTAAATTTAAATTAACATTACATGCAGGGTTGTGTTCAAATTACTTTTAGTTTACTTAAGACTGTAATATTCTTATATTTATATTAAAAGTAATTAAATACACTTATGGTTTATGAACAAACATTCATAAATAAATATTCAATATAATGCAAATGAAACAAGTGTTTTAAAAGTAGAACAATGCAGATCAATACTACACGTTATATATTATACATATTTGAAAGTAAAAAAAAAGATAAGAAAACAGTGTGTATTGGCATCAAAATTCACAAATTAACAACACACAATGACACAAACAGCCGGTATTTTCAACATTTTAACATAAAGGAAGTTTTAGTGACAAGAAAATGTATTATAAACGAAATATAAATATCAGATAGCAATTATATAATTTAAGTAAAAAATTAGGTTTAATGATTATCGTATTTATATCTCGATTTTATTTTGCTGGAATATTTGCTGGTATAATGCATTACCAGCTTGTCACTAAAACTCGCTTTAAGTTAAAAGTCCCTTTAAAATGTTGATAATACCAGCCGTAAGACTCTTTTCAGAAATATCAATTTTGGTAGTTTCTTATAATAATATAATGCAATACATCTGCACAATACTGGGTATTACTATGTTCCTAGTAGTCGTTTATAAATATACAATCTAGATTGAACAAAAATATTTATTATTAATGTTAACATATGATAATTTTAAAATGATATACAGATACCGACCCAAAAATGTTTTAATTTTTTAAATATTAGATTAGCATTACAAATTACAGCTTATGTCAAAGCAGTTTGGAGAAATGGTTAGTACAAAGTCATAATTAAACTAGAGCAATAGCAAGTGGCTCTAGTGGACTACTTACAGTGCAGGCGTAGGGGGTTGCGTGTTAGAGGTTGCCATCTGGAGTTCACGATCGGAGGGCGGGCCGCAACGGGACAGGAAACATAGGGTGGGGTCGACACGCATCGCTGTATAATTTTCATAGCCGTGCTTCCAAGTGCCAACGAGCAGAGACTTGTCACATTCCGTATCCCACCACACACTAGGTAATTGCTCCGTTATGGGAGGGTATATCGGCAGGGCACTGTGGATTACGTTATGCCAATTGTCAATTTTGATTTTCTTTTCTTTTAGTAAATAAGTGCACATACTGACACTAATTTTATGATTAAGTTAATGTGTGAAGGACTCTTTATGACCTGAAATATCAGCTGAATTTTTTTTGCCACTATTTGAACATATAATTTTTTTTATTTTATGGTACTTAATACTTCATACGGACTTACCAAATTACAATTACAATATTGATAATGATTCTGATTTTTAACACAAATTAATTCCATATGTCAATCATGTCTATTGAAATTTTTAATTGCAAACTTTTATTTGACGTATAAATTATTTATAATTATTAATGTCCCAACTTACAAACCTTATTATTTTTATATCAAATTATGCTAATATTATTTTATAGAACCATGTAATGTTAACGTAGGCAAAAAATTTCATATTTTGGACAATGAATATGTGTTTCTACAACCATTAGCCATCAGTCAACAGTAGATAATATAAATACAATAATCAATAGGTATTATTTACAAAGTTATGACTGCTTCAATGATACTCAATTTTATAAATTACCAATATTAATACGATTTTGGTGCCCATTAATGTAAACTTATGAAAATGTGAATTTAATTATATTACTTAAAATGTTTTGATTTTAAAATAAGGTATTACCCAACAAAATGTTAAAAAATTTTTGCACCGATTCACTATAATTTTCAATTATAAAACGGCTTAAATTTTCACAGAATACAATGACAATAAAATACATCTAAAATGTTAAATATTTTTATTACTCTCCGATTTATCTATGTATAAAGTATGGGTTATGATAAAAAAATAAATAAATTGCAGACTATAATGAAACTGGACGTTTTGAGTGAAACAGAAAACAGAAATTTATCCGAATCGGCATGCTGTCTATTTTTCGAATATGTAAATATTTGAAATTTTACATAAAAGATCTGGCAGGTCTAAAATAGAACCATATTGAATTGTAGTGAAATCGGAGAACCCGGGAGTGTTCTTCACATGAAGACAACAGCAAAAAATATTTCAAACAAAAACTGTTACAGACAAGGAAGATATTTTGCAAATTAGCATCACATTAATCTTTATCAAGAAAAGTAAATAAATAAATAATAAATATAAATTAATATTTTTTAAAAAAATTATTTATTTCCTTCATTTCAAATTGGCTATAGTGGATAAGATAGTACTGTCAGAACACACCTAGCCGAGCCCATCTTTTATTCTAGTAGTTTTCTCCATATATGCAAAGATACAGGGTGTCCCAAATTGTATAGGTCCAACTTCACCAGGTGATAGAACTTTTCAAATTAGGGAAAAAATTCCTATCAACTTGGACCGGGAAGCACTTAGTTTCTGAGATACACGTTGCTTAAGGTAAAATCCTGAAAATGGTTTTTTAAGTATATGGTCCAAACATCTAAAGATGAACAAGATAATTTAGACAGCTATTTAACTTTTTATGAATTACAAGGTAAAATAACAACTATGAACAAAATCATTCAGGAGCAGGTAAAACTATGAGGGTGCTAGGTAAAATGTTGACCCAATTTTTGTGTGTATCACTTCCATTAATTTATGAGCATAACTTGAAAATTTGAAGTTTTCTGCACGTTTTTTCTCTAAAATTATCCGTATATTACGGAGTTAGTTAAAATAAATAAATTAGACAACCCCCGAATCTAAAGCCGGAGTTCCATGGGCAGGGGTTACACAGTTGAAAAACGCGGACACACACATTAAATCCCTTCGACTTTGTCAGAGTTGAAACCGGAATTTGAACCCGGGAGTCGATAGGTAGTAAACCAGCTACGTTTGCCACTTAATGTTCTGGCCCATTGCGCTACCGAGCTCGGTAGCTCGGTTAATAGGTTATTTTATTAATATATATATATATATATATATATATATATATATATATATATTTTTTTATTAATAACAGTCAATTTATCAGTATTTTTAACAAGTTTAAAGAAAAAAGCACAGAACTATGATAATTTTAGTGACTATTTTTAATTGAATAATTTGTTAAAATTTATGAGTCATTATTTCGGATTAACAGAAAAAAGAGTAAGGTTCCATTAAGAAACTTTCCTTACGACCCCCAAGGAAATAAAAATGAAATATAAATTCTTTTTTTGAGAAAATTGAAAAATCTAAAAATATTCGTATTTATCAGTAATTCAAATACCCATTTCCAATTTAATACATTTATTGAATTTTAATATTTAACACACACTCAAAACCTGGGGTTATTCAATTTCATTTATTTCATTGTTCAATCTGCTGTTTGGCATGAACGTTACATATCGCACACGTGGTAGACGCCCGTCCAGGCCATTTTGTCCTTTCCAAAAATAACAGAACGTCAGCCGTGCTGAATACTGTTGTTTAACATAATAATGAACAGTCTCAAATCTTAAAACGTGGCTTATATGACATCATACAGGAAAAAGTTATAAAAACCTGTTTCAGAAACTTGGGGGTTGTGAATTAGCTGTTGTGGTTATTCTGTTTTTTTTTTTGGGCGTCTCGGATAGGTGTAGGGTGTGGGCGGTGTAGAGGAGGTGAGTTATGGTCATATGGTCTGTCTGTTACGTTTACCGGTTATCTCGGTCCGTCATAGACTGGTAGCCTCTTGTGTAGGTATTTGAGCGAATGTTGTATGTTGTCGTATCTTCGTGCGTGGATAAAGTTTCTAGTCAAGATGGATGTTTGTGTGTTAGTTTGTAAACATTTTTGTGCAGTTTCGTATATGTAGTCTTGCATGTACGTGAATCCTGTCTGTTTATGTAAAAGTTGTAAGTCTATGTATCTGTTGGCGTTTGTTAGGAGTCGTAGAAGCTTATTTTGTGTGGTCTAGAGGTATTTATACTGCGTGTCTGAGATATGGCTCCAAGACGTACATGCATAAGTCAGTGTGTCTTATTATGGTCTTACATATTAATAATTTGTTGTCCATTGTCAGCATGCTATGTCTATTAATTAATGAGTACAGTCAACTTAGTGTACCTAACCGAGATAAAACCGCATCCAGAAGGATGTGAGAAACAATCACCTTCGGGAAGGAGGACAATAGATACCCTCCCCTAACGTCCTTTTAAACCTACAACCTAACCCAACCGTATTCCAACACTTTCACAACCTTAATACCCTTATCACTAATCCTTATCCTCAAAACAACTACGCAATGACATCTTATGTCAGGTGTCTACAGGCAAATCTGTAAAATGCCAGAGCTGCCACATATGTCCTCAGCAAAAGATTTAAGGAAGAGGAGATTGACATTGCTCCCCTGCAGGAACCCTGGACAAGTAACACAGGAGGACGGGTAAGTGACCTGGGAAATACTTCTGGCAAAGTAATAGAAATCAGCTGTAATGAAAGAATCAGAGCCTGTATCTTGATCAGAAATAACATTAACTATTCTGTACTTACAAGTTATTGCACAGTTGTAGCCGTCCAGGTATCGATATCGTGAAGAAGCAAGATGGAAATAATCATCTCCTCGGCCTACTTCCCGGGTGATAAGACTTATAGATCAACCTTCTACAGCTGCAGTGCAGGAATTAATCACCTACAGCAAAAGGAACAATATCCACCTAATTATTGGATGTGAGGTGAATGTCCACCATACAGTGTGAGGAAGCACAGACATTAACCAACGAAGTGAGTCCCTTTTTGAATACTTATTAGGTGAAGGACTAACTGTGAATAACACTGGTTCTGAACCAACCTTTGTCACTAGAAATAGGAACGAGGAATTAGATATTACAATCAGTTCAAACTACCTGAGCAACATGATAACTGATTGGAAGTTATCTTCTTAACTTTTGTGTTTAGATTACAAACATATTCTATTCAACATAGAAGCTGGTCCAAGACCTATGGTGACATACCGATATCCGAAGTGCACAGACTGGGAAGGGTACAAACACTCCATCGAGTGTCACCTTTAATCCACACTCACCATAATCAGGAATCGCGAAGAAACTGAAATTGCGGCTGAACAGATCCGAAACGCAATTGTTTCCGCTTACAACGAAAACTGTCCACTGAAGACGAAAAAGGGCAATAGAGGCGCGTCTTGGTGGAACAAGAATTTGGATAAAATGAGAAAAGAAGTTCGACGCCTCGTTAATCGAGCCAAAGCTTCGGGCAACTGGGACCAATATAATTCCGCTCTAACGGATTATAACAAAAAAATAAGGAAAGCAAAAAGGGGATCTTGGAGGAAAATCTGTGAGAGTATAACTGACCTACCTCACAGTACTAGAATCCATGATTCTTTCCAGAGAACCGACGTGGAAATTCGGCTCGTGAAGGCGACCAAATGGCTCATACACGGACTCTGAAAAGGAAACCCTACAGCTACTAGCACAGAACGATTTCCCAGGGTGCTTGAATCCGGATGACCAACAGGTGTCAGAAGGACAATTAAAACGACCTGATAAAAATGATTGGCTAACAGCTAAAAAGGTGATTACACTACCGGCAATTGAGTGGCCATCAAATCCTTCCACCCATTTCATTCGCCTGAAGAGAATGCAGTTTTTCCAGCTCTACTACAAAACGGGCTGAAAATATTGCTCCCATTTCTCATTAAATTATTCAGAGCTAGTCTGGTATGGAACATATATAGATAGATAGATAGATAGATAGATAGATAAGTCTTTATTTGTTCTTCAGATATATCCA
This sequence comes from Rhamnusium bicolor, assembly GCA_029963845.1. Lineage (NCBI taxonomy): Eukaryota > Metazoa > Arthropoda > Insecta > Coleoptera > Cerambycidae > Rhamnusium > Rhamnusium bicolor. Next base: position 27,712 of record JANEYF010000939.1, read on the forward strand.
AATGGATGTGGAACGTGTCACAAAATTAAAACTAAGTAAAATTATAACAAGTAAAAAAAAGGTAAAACTTAAAACTAAATAATACAAATACACATATTAAAATACATATTAAAATTTAAAAAAGAAGGAAAAAAAAATCCTAAAAATCGTCATTGAAAAACTCGTCCAAAGTGTAATAGGCCTTTTCTACGAGGATAGCCTTTAAATTTGTTTGCAGTTCTTTTACTGTACCATTTCTTAAGTTATGGGGAATTTTATTGTAAATTTTAATTATTGTATGTGGTACATTTTTTTGAATAAAAGTACACCTAGTTTTAATATTTAAAAGATCGGTCTTATTTCTAGTATCATATAAGTGATTTCTATCGTGATTTGTAAACAGACAAGTATTTCGTGCAACAAAAACAACAGACTCATATATATAGTGACTGATTAAGGTCAGAATCTTTCTTTCTATACATATTGGCTTGCAACTGACAGTTTGTTTAATGTTTAGTATATTTCTGAGACATCTTTTTTGTAGCACAAATATCCTATATATGTGACTTGTTCCACCCCAAAAGATAATACCATATCTAAGTCTAGATACTACATAGGCATAATAAGCTATAAAGGCTGCCTCGATACTGATATTTTGTGATATCACTTTTAGGGCGTAACAGTACTTTGCTATATTATTTATGATGTCATCAGTATGGGCTTTCCAATCAAGTCTGGCATCAATTTTAATTCCCAAAAAGGTCATTGCTGGCATGGTTGTCATTATATTAATACCATTATCAAATGTTTTCTCAACATTGGATGTGCTACATGTAAAAGCTATAGCTTGAGTTTTGTCTTTATTCAGTTTTAGATTTATAGCAGTAAAGTAGTTTCCTAAAATCTCCAATGTCGAAAAGACCTTTTCTTCTAGTATTAAAGAGTCAGACGAGTGGATAACTAGTGTGCAGTCATCAGCATATTGGACAGCATACTCGTCAAGTATCATAGGTAAGTCATCAGTGTATAAAATATACAGTAATGGCCCTAAGACTGACCCTTGCGGGACACCTCTTTTTATTTTTAATTTTTCTGATTTCTGTAAGTCACCTTTACTGTCTGTTTCGACAATACACTGTAACCTATTACTTAAATATGATGTCAATAGTTTTAATCCAATACCCCTAATTCCATATCTTTCTAGCTTCATAATTAAAATGCTATGGTCTACACTATCGAATGCTTTTGATAGGTCCAATCCTATAATAACTGTATGTTGCATCTTGTTCAGGGACTTAATTACTTCACACAGCGCTTGATAACATGCTCTAATTGTGGATTTGTTTTTCCTAAAACCGTTTTGTGTGTCGCTTAGTAAACTATGACTTTCTAAATAATTTATTAACCTTGAGTATATTATTTTCTCAAAAATTTTGCTTATATTTGAGAGTAACGCAATAGGCCTATAATTGTTAACTACACTTTTATCACCCTTTTTCTTGTATATAGCTTTTACATTAGCAATCTTTAGTTTTTCTGGGAATATTCCAGTTTGCAACGATAAATTTATTATGTGACTTAGTAGACTAGATAACTCCAAAGCAACGTATTTCAGAAGTTTTACTGGTATTTCATCTTCCCCTGTAGACTTTGTGTTTTTTAAATTTTTTATTACATTGCATACCTCTTCTGGACATGTCGGCGACAAAAATATGTTTGTCTGTGAATATTTTAGATTATTTACCATATGTGTATTAGAATTTATACAAGGACATACATTTACAAGAAAGTTGTTGACATTGTTTAATACTGTGGTTTGTTTATTAGTTTGTTGTGTGTCAATGTTTTGTAATATAGAATTATTATAATCAATTGTAGTGCCTGTATAATTTTTTACCAGGTCCCATACTGCTTTACTTTTGTTATTTGCCAAACTAATATATGCAATATTTGTGCGCCTTTTGGCCTCAGATATGACTTTCTTTAAGATTCTACAATAGTTTTTATAGTATACTTCTGAAATTTCACCACATATTTTCCTTTTGTATAAATTTCTTTTTTGTATTGCAAGATATTTTTATTCCTTTTGTAATCCATACTTTTGTTTTAATATTTTGCTTGATAGATTTTTTAGGAAAAATTCTATTCATAATTGTTGCAAATTTTGTTAAGAACAGCTCATAAACTTGATTAGGATCTTTGGTATTACTATATATTTCATTCCAGTCAGTATATTGTAGTTCTTGTTTAAAATGTTGAAGTTTTGCAGCAGAGAACACTCTCTGTTTATGTACCTTTTTGAGATTAATTTTTTCTGGAAAAACAATTTTTAAAAACTGAGCTTCATGATCACTTAAAGCAGTTGTGACCACTTCTCCCATATGAGTTTTCAAAATTAATAAAAATATTGTCTAACAATGTAGCTGAGGTTTTTGTTATTCTAGTTGGTTCATTGATTGTTTGACTTAAATTATATGTCTGTAATAGAGTTAAAAATGTCTGAGTGCTTGTCTGACTACTTTCTAGTAAATCCAGATTAAAATCCCCACACAAAATTATTTTATAATTCTTATAATTATTTTGGGCTGTATCTAATATAGCAGTTAAATTTTGGAAAAAAGTTTCCAGATAACCTTTAGGAGGTCTATATATACATATGATTATGACTTTAAAATTTTTACATACAATGGACGAGCATTCAATGATGCCTTCTAGACTCCCTTGTTTCAGCTCCTGAATCTCCATTTCGTCCACGCCATCACGTAGGAAAATACACGATCCACCAAGACCCATATTTTTTCTGGAAAACATAGATTTTAAGTTGTAGCCATCCAGATGTATTGAAACTGCTTCTTCTTCTGTTGACCAATGTTCAGTAAAACAAGCCACAGTTGGAACTACATTGAGGTCTTTAATAAGTACTTCGATTTCTAATAATTTATTTTTAATTGATTGTATATTATGGTGTAATACTACCCAGTTTTCTGATAAATGATCTTCTACAATCTCAATGTTGTTATTGTGTTTAATTTTTGTTTTCAGTTTTTTATTTTTTCTCAGAAATATTAGTTACTTCTTTATTGGGTAATTCTACTTTTTGACTTATATTTAAAAATCCTCATTTTTGTCATCTTCAAGTTGATTTTTTGCATCAAAATCAAACCTTCTGTATGCGACTTTCTTGGGCCAAAAGTTTTCCTCATAGACCATTTCTTTTTTTGTCAAAATTTATTCCGACTTTAAAACACTGACTGTCTTTCCTAATATTGTCATATTTGGTTTTCATATGTTCGACCACTACGTCATTGTCATCTTGAAGATTAGTTTTTTCCTTTATGTAGTTTTTTATTTTTTCATCTGTGACATGATCTTTCACTCGCGATATGAAAAGCCATACTTTTTTATTGCTTTCTTTTCCCATAAAATCATTATCTCCATTTTTCGTTTCTGCCATTCCAAAATTGATCTCCCTTCGTTTGATTCTTTTATTGTTCCCTGTGACTTGTTCATTTTTATTTTGTTTTTTGCCAGTTATTAAGGCTTGTTTATAAGTGTAATCACCTTGCCTTTCATTTTGAGGGTTTTTCTTACTTGATGAAGAAATTATTTGATTATTAAAATGTTGCATGTTTGAAGTACTTGGTCCTAAATTAATAATTTCCTGCATTATTTGAGTTTGGTTGCTTTCCATCATGCTCAAGTTACTTTCTTGTATTTTTTTATCTGGTTTTTTGTTAGACAATTTATTTAGATTTATATTTATATCCTCAGGCTTTTTATAATATCTTTCTTCTGATACTGTTTTTGTAGATGTACCTTTTTGTGCTACATGTTTTGTTTCTAATGCACTATTGTTTTTATCGATAATTGCCATTTCTTTATTTAAATATGCAATTTTATCTTTCAATAAAGTATTATTTTCCTGGAGTACAATGATCTTTTCTTCCATCTCTTTTAAAAGTTTTTTTAGATAACTAATTTCAAGATCCGTTTTTCCCGTATTAGTTGATTTGAAATAATTTTCAACATGCTTTTGTATTTCATTTCTTTCACAGCAAATAACCCTAAGTCTATTACTTTTAAACTGAGTCTGTCTGCACAACTTTTGTGATAAATTGAAAGACAATTTTCACATACTTTCACTGAGCACTCTTTTGTTGCACAACACTTGAATTTTCCATGGTTTATAGCACTTTCCTTACTCTGACTTTCAACACCAGCCCCATTGACAGCGGCCATATTGGACAATTATATGATGATATATATGAAAAATGGCTGCTGATAAACAGTTGGAATCAGTTGATGCTCCTAAAAAGCCATTTAAATGTTGTAAAACAAGAATTTGCAATAGTGTAGTGTGCATAAATTGTGGAAATGTTTATCATAGATCGTGTCTCAAAAGAGATTTGCCAGACTTAATTTGTGAAAAAGAAGAAACAAGAATTAAATGTTGCAGTGTAGCAGATGAAACCTCGACCAGTCAACAGGTGACAAAAAATTTAAAAACAGAAAATGAATAGTTAAAAAGCTTCTCAATGAAAGTGAAAATAAATATGTTATTGTTAGAAAATAAAAGATTATTAGAAGAAAATAATAATTTGTTAAATAAAAATAATATATTAGAAGAAAAAATTGAAAACAATAAAAAAAGAAACATATAAAAACGATAGTATACAAATAAATAATGGCAAAAATGATATTTTAAATACTGAAGTAAATACAGAGTGTACCAATAAGAGGGAAACATCTGATACCAATCAGGAATTTGAAGAAAATGAAAATGGATTCTCAACAAAAACGAACAAAAATATATCAAAAAATACAAAAACCGACAACAAATTGTAACAAAAAATGTATGGAAAGGGACAGTTAAATGATTTACTAGTAGCTGCCTAGTAAGTAACTGGATTTGCATTGGTGGATTGAGCGAGTCCATAACAATTGATAAAGTGCAACAATATATTAAACTTAAATTTCCGGACAAAGACGTAAGTTGTTATGATTTGAAATCCAAATTTCGAAAAAAAGTGGGTAGCAATTAGAAGATCTACTTGACCCTGAAATTTGGCCAGCAAAAGTCATCCTTAGGCCCTTTCAACAACGCCCATCGGAAAAACAGCAAAAACCAAACAGTATTCATCTCTGAAGATAACATCAAACAAGATCCAGTATTAAATGTTGAACATGTGAATGTACAATGTCTAAGAAATAAGTTAACCAATATTGAAATTTTGCACATCAACAAAACTTACATGTTTTATGTATCACTGAACATTGGGCAGCTGAGACAGAGTTAAATAGTTTAAGTATCCCAAATTATACACTGGTGAGCGCTTACTGCAGGGTAAACCGCCAACACGGTGGTGTGGCTATATAAGTAAGTAACGATGTTAAAAGTTCTTTTAAACCAAAAAATGTAAAGTATGTACAGTACAACAAGACCAGCTTGGCCCCTGAACATCGGATGCGCAGTAAACTCATCGTTTTCCGGTTGGGAGAGCTCAGTTTACCTAGCGCTTTCATCTAGTTCATTTCGGTATAGTCTACGAAAAAGTAGTTTTGTGTGGCGTTGCCGGTATTGTGAATTTTAGATTATTTCATTTATTTGTGTATTGAAATATGCCATTTAAAAGTCGAATTAAAAATAAATAAATAACTGTAAATAATCATTAAAGTATTTATTGACATTTGCATAAGAAATCTTGCATTTAATTAATCCCTTTCTGGTATCCGATATTCAGGTATTAAAACTTGTGTCTCAGATTGTACATTCGAATAAATCAGTAGCTTGCATCTTTGTCGAACACTGACTCTTTCTGTCCCTCTTGTGCGCATTTCGCGGGCCAAGCTAGTCTTGTTGTACTGTAAAATATTTTGCATCTGAAACTAACATAGACCTGTGTGTGGCTTCGCTATGCTATAACCAAATTAAAGTAAATATAATTACAGTTTATAGGCCTCCATTAGGCAAATTTGATATATTTTTTAACAATTTGTCACATACCTTGCAACTCATTAGTAAACAGAACTCAGTGGTTATACTGTGTGGCGATCTTAATATACATTCTATAAAAGAATTTGCGAAAAAAGACATCTTGGAAAACACATTTGATTGTTACAATCTTACAACATCTTTAAATGAGCCTACTCGTAAAGTCACAAATAGAAATAATATAACATCTAAAACAGGCATCGATTATATAGCTACAAATATACCAGAGGATAGGTACCTAGCTTATATATTTAACCCATGCGTAGTTGACTATGTAGCACAAATAATTTGTTGCAAGGATCTAAAAGTAATAAAAGTAAATAATAACACTTTTTATCATGTTAGAAATTTTTCAGATGAAAATGTTGGGAAGTTTCTTTATTTGCTCGAGAAAATCGCTTGGGATAGCATTTTCATTGGAAACATTGATGAAGCTTTCATAAATTTTATCGAAGTTGTTCAAAACATGCCTTGATAATTCATGCCCCTTAGTTACCCATTGTGGCAAAAATTCAAATAAAACATGTTGCAAGAACTAAATAGTGACTTAATTAAGGAAGGCAAAGAATTAAAAACCTACATTGGCTAACCAACCAAGTAGATGATTCTAATCTAGTTACATTATACAAAGAAAAAAAAAAGCAATATAATATCAAAAAAAGCCAAAAAAAGATTATTTCTCAAATCGAGTAAATACAGCAGAAAATAGTTCAAGGGAAATATGGAGTCTCGTTAATAGACAACTTGGTAGAAATTTTGAGAGCAAAAAAATAATAATAAATATAAACAATGCACCTACAAGAAACCCATAAGCCATTTCTGAGAAATATTATTCAAATATCATAACTCAGAAAATGTCTGAACACTTCGGGGATAATATTACAACTGACTGCACTAGTTGCTCTTACGTAGAACAGACATTATTTTGGAGCCTGAAACATCGGAAGAAGCCATAGATATCATAAAAAAAATTAAAAAAACATGCCTGCCACAGGTGTAGATGGGATATCCGCTAAAGCACTGAGGTATGTAATTGAACAAGTTGCAGTACCTCTGACACACCTAATTAATGAATGCTTATAACAAGGCTACTTTCTAAGCATTCTCAAAATTGCATCAGTTCTGCCAGTATTCAAGAAAGGGGATGAGCTAGATTGTGAAAATTATCGACCAATTTCTATCCTTTGTGTAATTTCAAAAATTATAGAAAGAATAATCTTCAATAGAATCTCATCGTTTTTAAATAGATACAAAGTAATAACAAATCAACATGGGTTTCAGCAAAATAAATCGGTAGAAACTGCCAAAATGTAGCTTCTGTAATTTGTATATGATGAAACTGACAAGGAGAACCATGTCGTTGGCTTATTCTTTGATCTAAGCAAAGCATTCGATACCTTAAATGTTGATTTCATTGTATACAAGTTGCAAAGGTTGAGAATTAGAGGACCAACATTAAATCTTATTAAATCATTCTTAAAGAACAGAAAGTTACATATAAAAATATATGGTACTACATCAGAAAATTATGATGTTCAAGGAGTTCCTCACAGCTTTGTGCTTGGGCCATTAATATTTTTGCTATTTGTAAATGATCTCCCTGTAACTGTACAAAAGGAATTAGTTGTTATGTTTGCTGACGACACGTCAATGTTGCTCTCACAACGGGACCCGGCAGAACTTCTAAATAGAGTTGATAATATTTTACTATCATATCAAGAATGGTGTCACAGAAATACAGTAATCTTGAATATTGGTAAAACTGACTATATATATTTCTCACAACGAAAAAATTCAGATCAAAAAGTTGCAAATTTAAAAATATTTTTGGCCATCCTGTATACTTTTAGAAAGTGAAAATTGCTGAGTGTCATCACACAGATATCTCATAACTGGTACTAACATAATTTTTTCTTAAAATCGATAGTTGTGATTGTAGTGATATTTTTAATATACATGTGTAAATGGCATAATTTCAAAAAAAAAAAAAAAAAAAAAAAAACATTACATCCAAGTGGTTGGGAGAGAGTCAATAATAATACAGGAGTGGAGGGATGTCACAAAGAGGTTTCATTTGATTTAAAAAAAAAATGGTTAGTTGATCCTGTAGAATCGTCTTGGCTCACCCTGTATATTCGAAAATAATTAACGGTTATAGACTTTTTTGTCTAGTTTTTAAATCAAGTTTCTAGCTATCATAGAACTCGAGATATCGAAGTCGGACACACTGTTGCCCGACCCTGTATATACCAAAAATTGGTAAGAACAAACCAAACCCTAAATCGCTTGGACCAATTAGCCTGACATCTTTTCTGTTGAAAGGCCTGGAGAAAGTGCAAGATGGATATATCAGGGAGAACATCCTGACCCATCAACCTCCTCAATATCCATCAGTATGCCTATCAGACAGGAAAATCAACAGAACTAGCACTCAACAACCTAGTCGAGAAGATCACTCAATCCCTTCAAATGAAGGAAATTGTGGTGGGAGCTTTTCTAGACATTGAGGGAGCATTTAACAATGCACTGCCCCACTCCTTATATGCAGCAGTGGCTGCCAGAGGAATTAAGCCGACTATAGGTGATTCGTGCTATGCTATCAAACAGAACCAGTTAGCTTTAGAGCCACAAGAGGATGCCCACAAGGTAGGGTTGTTTCCTCCCCTTTGTGGTCACTTCTTGTGGACGACTTGCAGACTATTCTTACACTGTGGCAGGTTAAGGTTCTACCATATGCAGATGATCCAGTTATACTAGTCGGAGGAAACTCTGAAGCAGTAATATCTAATACCTTTTAAGAGACACTGGATGCAGTGGGAACTGGTGTGACAGGGAACAGATGTCTGTGAACCCTCAAAAACAGTAATAGTACCATTCACCTGGAAAAAGGTAGGACTTAATAACCGTCTTCCTTAATGAGTGAAACTATTCCATTTGTGGAGGAGATGAAACATCTAGGAATCGCTGTAGATAAATCACTTAATTGGAACTCTCATCTGGAAAAGGTAATCCACAACGCAAAGCTATTCCTATGAACATGTCGTCATATTTGTGGCAAATCCTGAGGCATGGGTCCACAACAAATTTACTGGATTTATGTTACGGTCGTCAGACCAATGATAACATACGGATCCATTGTTTGGTGACTGAAAGGATCACAACGAACGGCCAAAGCGGATTGCAGAGATTAGATGCTTGACCGTAACGGGGGCAATTAGCACCACACCGTCAGCTGCAATGGAAATCCTCGTGAACCCCCCTCTTCATATATATTTGGAGAGAGAGGCCAGGTGGGCAACATACAGACTGCAACAAGCGGCCATTAATATGCCGCAGACTAGTATCATGGAGCGGAACAGGTTGCTGGATGACATAGAGAGTCACAGCATCCTGGGAATGCTCTCGGATACTATACCTACCATGACCAACTGAGCTGACCTTCAACATCCTTTTTCCGAAAAGAGACGAGTGGGATCGGAACAAAGCCGATCTACTGAAGGCAGACAGTTGTTGGTTTACAGACAGTTCCAAAACATCCAAGGGAATGGGAGCCCGATACATAGCTACAGACCAAGGATGAGTATATCCTCAAGCCTAGGTATTAATGCAACTATTTTTCAGGCCAAGGTTCATGCCATTGAACTGTGTGCGAAGGCTGGAATATATGCATCTTACATGCAGATCAATAAAAATTTCCTCAGATAACCAAGCTGCTATAAAAGCTCTTGGCTCCTACCGGTGTAACTCCAAAACGGTATGAAACTGTCAGAAGGCTCTAAATCATTTGAGCAAAAACAACAAAGTGACTCTGGACTGGA
>JANEYF010000939.1:45000-77500 GCA_029963845.1 Rhamnusium bicolor
ACGATTCTCAATTAACAGTTTATTGATAAGGGATGAACGATTTTACTATGAGTTTAACTCAAAGACGTTGCATGCTATCAAAAAATTATAAGAAAACTTTTTTGTGTATTAATAAAAGTAAATGTTGAAAAAGAAAAAAAAGTAGCTTAGACCATTTTTTTGGGAAGAATATCTTCGGCACCCTCCCACCGTTACGCCTCTGGTTGGAATGGTGAAATGAAAACTATCGTCAGAAGTGTACTGATGTACGCAACGTTCACCTTCCGAATTTCATAACAATATCTTAATTATTTCTGGAGAAATATGGAAAAAACTAAAAATAGATTAAAAATTTCAAGGATTTTTAGCTATAAGTTTATATGACAAATCCATGTTATTTTAGCGTGTTCTATCGATTATTTAAGTTTCTCGATTAAAATCTAGCCCAACCTGTATACGCCACAAGACAATATTTTGTAAACAGAAAAATGTGAATATAACATCAAATTATATTTACTAAATATTTATATTTTGAGGTGAACAATAATTTGACTGTATCTTTATGTTTAATTGCAAATGTTTTTTGCACTGCGCTAATTATAGCTTTGCCCGTGGAATACGCAGAAAAAGAAGTTAGATTTGCTGTTAGAAAGAGATTACTGGACCATAAGTATGTTTTGTGAAATTTAAGACGGAAGTATGAGTTTTACCAGCGACATATTTATTATAATAATCTCTGTTCTATTTGAAGTTAGCAAATGTTAAAAATGCTCATGGATAGTACAAGAGGACGACACTGCCGTTTTGTTCTCTCGTCATTAATACTACTCATCCAAATTATTTAACACATTTTTTGAAACAAGTGTAATGAATTATTACCTAATAAAATGTTAAAGAATAATATCAATGCATTAAGAGGGGCATGAAGAAAATTTCAAGGAACAGACTTTCATACAATTCTGTTCTTATCAAAAACCATACATTTTTTTTAAAAAACTGAAGTGTGCTTGCTACATGTAGATATTAAACTAGGAGCTAATAATTTTTTTATTACTAAATACGGTGTATTAATGAAGTTATAACGAATCAAAAAACAACAAATCAAAATTTTGTGTCACTGATCATTACCAAAATTATTCATCTCCCTCAGATGAAATTCAATAAACTATTTCTCGAAAATTAAACCGAAATTAGAATTAAAAGCAAAGAACAGAACTTTTTAAAAATTATAATTTATCGGCCATTGTTGCCTCGATATGTCGCCGTTATTAGCGAATATATGTACCAAACAGAATAATTTGAAATTTGGACAGTTTTCACATTTTGTTTTATAGAAATATGCATCACTTGAAATGCTGGATTTTATACGGTGAGGCAAAAAACCAAACTGGTCTAAGGAGAATTTAAAATAACCGCAAGCATACTTCAATTCATTTCATAGTATGTGATATCATATGAAATAGAATTTCATGGATATTTACCATTTACCTGTGGGAAGTCGTCATATTTTGATACTTACTACTACTACAAAAAAAATCGTTTGTAAATAATGACAACAAAAACTTTATGTGCGATAAATCGCATTTTTTTAAACGTTTTAATAAAGTCTGTGGCCTGATCGCTGCCACTTTATCCAACCTTTGATAATTATTTTGTCTAACATGGGAAACTTTCAAGATACAGCTTTACAGCGCGGATTTTCTAAACTAAACGACCTTGCCTCTATGCTGTCTGAAAAAAACCGTAAGTAAAATTTATCGAACACGAGTTATAAGATACCTTTTGGAATTGAAATGTAGGGTAAAACATCAGAAAAATAAGGTATTTGAAAAACAAAATGTGTATTTCAGACACACTGCGCGCGCGCGCGTGTGTGTGTGTGTGTCTCTGTCTGTGTGTATCTGTATGTGTGTCTGTGTGTCTCTGTGTGTGTGTCTGTGTGTCTCTGTGTGTGTGTGTGTGTGTCTGTGTTTGTGTCTGTCTGTGTGTCTCTCTCGGTGTGTCTGTATGTGTGTGCTGTGTGTCTGTCTGTCTGTCTGTGTCTCTCTCTCTATGTGTGTGTGTGCCTGTCTTTCTTTCTGTCTCTGTGTGTTTCTGCCTGTCTCTCAGGCTGCCCGGCTGTGTGTGTGTGTGAGTATGTGTGTGTGTCGTGTGTGTGTGTCTGTGTGTCTCTCTGTGTGTGTGTGTGTCTGTGTCTCTGTGATGTGTTTGTGTGTGTGTCTGTGTGATGTGTTTGTGTCTGTGTGCCTCTCCCTCTCTCTGTCTGTGTGTGTGTGTGTGTGTGTGTCTGTCTCTCTCTCTCTGTGTGTGTGTCTGTCTGTCTCTCAGGCTGCCCGGCTGTATGTGTGTGCGCGCGTGTTCTTTGTGTGTGTGTGTGTATATGTGTCTGTGTGTATCCGTGATAACTCAAAAAATACTAATGGGAGACTTCCCAAATTTGGCAGTTAAGATTGTCAACATTTTAGGTGACATATTACATTTGGTGAATGTGGTACTACAAGAGACACAATGAATGAAAGAAGGAAGCTACAATTTCGGGACAAAGTTAAAAAAATTTATTGCATTTCTGGACGAATCTCGACGAATTATAATGAAAAAACATGACTTTATCGAAAAAAGTCTGTCTGCATGATTGTAGTATCGCGATAGCAGCCACAGTTTTTGAGATAAAGGTTTCAAATTTGGTACACGTTCTAAAGGCCAAAGACAATGATAAAGTCAGCGATGAGCAAAGTTGGCCAGCTGAAAGGAGATCCACGGGACCCAAACATTTTTGTATTTGACTACAAAAAAATATATTCTTGATGAAATATTATAAATCAGGTCTACTATATCAAGCCAATGAAATATATTTACTAAGTACTTAAATAAAGCTGATGTAAACTAAAATTTTTTACACATTTGATCTAATAAAATAGGGTTAGGATAAATTTAGCAGTTTGACATTTGAAATGACTAATTCAGTTACAAAAATGTCAATGTCAATAAGAAAAAATTATTGAAATATATGACATGAATTATTATTGACAGTATCGAATGATACTGATAATTAATTATTTAAAAATTTTAATGAAACATTTCATGGTACGCTACTAAAATTTAATTGAGGTAAGTGAAGAATTAAATAGAATCATTTTTTTAGATCAGGATGATATATATATACTGGTATAAGAATGTTATGTATTGGTCACATTAGATATTTTTTCTTAATCTGGCATTTTATTGGCTTCATGTTTATGTACTTCTAGAAAAAAATAATGAAATAATTAATGAGTATTACATAAATATCCTTTCAAACCTAACATAACAATCTATAGTTTTTATATGCTATTTTTATCTGAATGCACTAATATAAAAGTTTTCGGTAGATAGTGAATCAAATACAACACTTCCAATATATTTTATCGTAGAAACTAACCAACTATACACTATCTACCTAAAACTTTAGTACTGGCGCATTCAGATAAGAATAACAGTATAAACTATAAAAAACTATAGGTTTTTATTATTATTATCATGTTAGGTTTGAAAGGATGCTTATGTAATACCCAATAATTATTTCTTTATTTTTTTCTAAAAATAGTTTTTTTTTAAATTTGTAATCATATAAAACAGATTTTGGTTATCAAAATGGCAAATGCAAATGTATGAAAAAAAGAGGGTATAAGTATATTGTCTTTATTCATCACAATAAACAGATTAATGTATACACATCGGTTCATCATAATGCGAACATTGTGAACACCTCATATGTGAAAAAATACCAATTGATGCATGTTCATCTAAGGCATTAATGCTATGCGCGGACCGTAGGCCGAGAGAGATGTACAGGCCAGCAGAAGCCTGTACTTACAGTTTTTTAAGTCTATTTATCCAACTTAATTTAATTGCCTTCGCATGATGAGTCCTTTTTCTCGTTTTTCCTATACCTTTCAGCATCTTTAAAACCACCACAAATCACTGGCACAAAAATCACAGAAAGTATAAAAAAACACAGAAATGCAACACGTAAAAGCGCAAAACAAGTCACAACACTCAATTAAAATTCAGGAATAATAAATATGGAATAAATTATCCTTTTTTGATAATCTCTTTCTAATCATTGCAGACTTTTAAGGGAGAGTGAGATAGTTAGTGCAAGGCACTCTGATTAGCCAGCCCTTTTTGCATTTTAGACTACAGTTGACCAGTTCAGCTATGTGGCCACTTTTTCCAATTCAATGTATTTACTTTGCTGGATTACTTCTTTTATTGTGAAGCATACCTAATAATTGTGTATGTATAATCTTTGATATAATGTATGTACAATATCTGGTATTTTTGTTTGGGACATGATTTGTATCATGGGTTTCGGAAAGTATTAATGAGAGGAGTTTCTCAGGTAATAAGATTACAGAAAGTGAAATAAAATATAATATATTTAGGTATGGTGATGGAGATTTTGTACAGATTAGAAAAGGTAGATAGATAGGTATTACTTTTTCTTCCTGAATTGTTGAAAGTAATATTATATCTTTATGTTTGCATTTGTTATAATTAAATGGACGAATTCTTTTTCTTTTACTTATTGGATAATTCCTGGCGTATATTCGCGAAAATCAAACAAATGAATTACTCGGTGATTTGATTTACTATGGATAAGAAGATTTATGTCTGCCGAAATACACTTCGACTGGTTAGTCAGTGGCGGCTAGTGGATTTAGGTTGTACCATATTTCAGTATTGATTGAAGAAGTTTTGTAGAAAAAAATTTTAAAAAATAGTTTAGAAAAAAAGTTACAAAAATGCGCAGCCTCCCCAGATTACTTCTAGACCATTAGTAAAATCTTTGCAAACTATTTTTTTTTTCGTAATCAGAAGGAATATTTTCACCCCCCCTTTTTTTTTTTTCCAATTTTTTATTTTTTTTTATTTAAAATTTTTAAAAATTTACAAAATATAAAAAGTATCATCTTTACAAAAAATCAAAATTTTCGAAAACAAAAAAAACGGGGTGATAAATTTTGCTTCTGATTACGAAAAAAAAAAGTTTGCAAAGATTCTACTAATGGTTTAGAAGTAATCTGGGGAGGCTGCGCATTTTTGTAACTGTTTTTCTCAATTTTTTTTCTGTAAAACTTCATCAGTACTGATAGTCGTGCCTGGGTTCCATGGTACAATATTGAGATATTGTATAACCTAAATCCACCCGACGTCACTGGTTAAAGTTGATACTTTTATCCATATATTTTCTGTCATCACTTTTACATATTTGTGAATTTTGTAGCCTCACCAAGTTATTCATTTGTTTAATTTTCCCGGATAGCCAACATTTTTAATAAAAAACAACAAAAAAACACGGCTCGTTATTCTTAAAGAAAAAAAAAAAAACTTAAAATATACTAGGTAGGAAGGTGGATAATACTTTAAACATAATTAACAAAAACATATTATTTTTATCAAAAGTTAATCCTTTGCCCATGATTTGTGTATTATGTAAATTATACAGAATATGTAGTTTTTGGCTCGCTGTGTTTATAACTTACGGCTAATATTTGCGCCACCTATTGACGGGAAGTTATATTAGACAGTAATGTTGTTAAATGTTATGTAGATTTGTCATCCAAAATTATATTGTCAAATGCTAGGAGGATAAAGGAAAAGGGCATTGTGCTGCCATCTAAGAAGTGTTATGACATTAGCTCTTTTCATAGCCCTCTTAAGAAGGATATTTTAGTGTCGCTCCCTGATATTGTTCATATTCATACCTGACTTTTGCTGACACAATTAGAACAAAGAGATTATTTACCTTATTATAATAAATATGTCACTGAATGTACAGATAGTGTTATTCATAATTAAAGCATAAGAAATATTTTGTTCTGTCGGAACCGATTTGTTATTACGCATGCAATTGCCAGAGGCAAAGCTACTTTTGGTGCGCTATGTTTTTTATCAAATTCTTTAAACTTTACCTACAAACCTTATTACACTAAAACCAAAAAAAGTTGAGAGTTGAACGACATTTTAAAATATAAAACTGTGTTGTTATATCTAATTGCCAAATTTCCTATTTCTTTCAGCATATTTCAGCATCTGAACATTATTTATGCTTACGATTAAGGAAGGAATGTTAAAGTGCATGTTTTTAACATATTGTAGTAGGCCAGCGATTCCACCGACGGGAATATGGAATGAAATAAATAGCAATGAACAATAACACCCGTTTCATGTTGTGGTTATTTTTAAAACATATGGCAATGCTGCACATTTACGTGTATTCTGGCTGTTTGTCTTTGTTTAACTTGTTCAAAATAACGATATGTACTCCGTTAAGCAATTCTACTTGGTGTCATTTCTCCGCACTATTTGAATACAGTAACGTTGCGTCGGTTAGACAATTCGGGCAGGCTTTTATTAATAATAAATTTTAGTAATTGGCTAGTTTATGGTGTATTTACGTATAGGCAATAGTTTTTCTATGATTATAATATATTATTTGTATTTTGTTGAATGTGAATAATTGAGAGTGCAATTTGTCATATTTTATCGATAACCTTATCAAAAGTGTGTTTTAGCGATTTTATAGTGAATTCGTTTTTACCAACAGATGAAAAATATTCCGGGACCATCCTCGTCCAAAAGGACAGAAAGTTCGACTTCTTGATCGGTAAATGAGAAAAAAAATGATAGTGCGAGTATCCACTGTCTGGCAAAAGATCATAAGCTTTCAAACGATGAGTTAATACATGTGTTCGGATTATACAGATGTGCCAAAATCAAGCAGATTTGACCAAACTGTTGATCATATTATTATTTACATTGGCGGTAGTGATAGTGATAATACTGACGATGAAATCAAATCAGAAATTGACATAAAGATAAGTATAAAATAATATACTCACTGCTTTTACAAAGATTTTATTTATTTTCGTTATTTTAATAAAGTTTCATCTGCGAAAGTATAGGACTATTGGCGAACCACCCACAAAAAAAAATGGTAACGCGCCATAAGCATTGTCATTATTATATATTTATTATTGTTTTTTTTTATGTTATCTGTTTCTATGTTTATTAATTTGTTATTGCTTTTACAAAGATTTTTATTTATTTAAGTTATTTGAATAAAGTTTCATTTGCAAAAGTATTTTTATTTCATGTGAAATGGCCACAAAAAAAAGGTGAAACACCCTAAGCAACACTTAATGAGTGGTGTGGAAATTTGCTTGTAATTAGAACGCTCTCTAAATGTAATAACTTTAATTCAGTTTGTTTGTTACAAAGAAATAAAGATATATTTTTTTCTATACTGAATGAAAACCCAAAAAATTATTAAATTAGATTTGTATGAAAGTTATACTCCATCCATTTATATGAGCACATAAAAAACTGTTTACCTGGGCTCGCAGAGAGATCCTTTGTCGACCATCAGTTTTAAATAGTTCTCTATCATAGGCGCGCGGTGCATTATAAATGCACAAAATGTATTTATGTAATACCGTGCGCCTATGCCAGAATTTTTTATGTGCTTATTTAAGATGAAATATAGTGTCGCTGCAATTATATACAGTGGCGGCAGATTAATTGGAAATGACAGTAAATAATAATTAAATTTTTTTTACTCTGGAATTAATATAAGAAAATTCAAATACTATTTCGATGTTACTATTGTCATTGCATATTTTTTATTTTTGTATAAAATAAAATATCTACTTTTTTTTAACAATTTATTTCCAAAATTATTTAAAAAACCACATTTTTAAGCAGCAAACAACATTAATATTATAAATTTTCTAACAAATAAATTTTCTCTAAATCTAATGATTAATACTTAGTTGGCTACCCATTAGCTTCAATGACTTTCAAATATCTTCTAGGCATAGACTCTACTAAATGTCTACCCATGCTTGACTCATGCCGTCAAATAATTCGCCTATAATTTTAGAACTGATTTTAGCTATATTTGGGACGCTAAATCTAAATATGAAATCACTTTTTCTCTATCTGCTCTAATTTTTTAGATCAGTGTTTTTTTTTAACGTGCAATTCTACATGAAATGTGCAGTTCTAACTCGATTTTGTGCCGTTCTAAATCACATATACAAGGATTGGTTCCTGTTGTCAGTCTGCCGTCCGGTTAGTTCCAGGAAAATCCACCAGATAATTGGTAAACGAGATGCTTAACAGTTTCAAATCCCTTGGGTGTAACATGAGTATTAAGGTGCACTATTTACACAGCCACTTAGACTGTTTTCCTGAAAATTTAGGAAATGCCAGTGAGGAACAAGGTGAAAGATATCAAAACTATGGAGGACCGCTACCAAGGAAGATGGGATACGCACATGATGGCAGATTATTGCTGCAGTTTAAAAAGGGACTGGTCCAAAATACATTCAAGAATGTCACGGAAAAGACGATTCCGAATTGTTCAGTGATTAGTTGGTTTCATTGATGACATTTTCCTCTATCTTTGTATATAATAATATTGGTATAATATAATAACAAAAATTCTATGTTGAGTTTTTTATTTGATTCATGGATTTAACTTAAAATAGTGTAACGTATATTTCACTAAAATGTTATCTTAGAAATTTGAGCTCCTAGGCAAAAACTAACGCCATATTTGAATTCAGGGCATCATATGAAATCAGCTCCAAATATCCCGGCACCAAAACAACTGTTGGCCATTGGTTATCATTTTAATTATAACTTTTAACCCTTTAGTTGATGAATATAAGAATTTATTACTAATAAGTTTTTAATTATGTGGAACTCCACATAAATTGGTGACCCCGACGCTCGACGCCCAGCAGCCGCCGTGCCCTCCCTCTGAGATTGGTAAACCCCGTCGGCGATTTGAAGCAGTTTTGGAGTTAGATCATGAGAAGTTTCTCCATTGTGTGCCCAACGATTTTTGCAGTTACTGATTTTTATTTGGATTTGGTGGTTTTATTGGATCCCTCCGTTATTAGCGGTTCTAATTTCAGTTTTGTCTTTAGTGTTCTATAACGTTGTACCTAGTCAGATGAGTGCACTGCATGTACTGCTCATTATTTCTTAAGAGTCCATTAAGCAATCGTTTAAACTGTTCGGACGTCTGTCAAACTATTACATAAATATTATTAATGATGATTGATCCATCCCAAGTAAACATCGATGTAGACGAGCCTCTGCCTGTCAATCAACAATATGAAATCTGCCAAATTGCCCCTTTTTGGATTTCAAATCCGTTAATATGCTTTACGCAGGTCGACGCATAATTTAACGTTGCGAGGGTGACCTCTGATCGCAAAAAATACGACCAAATTGTGGCCCATTTGCCATTAGAGATTGTCAATAATATTTACGACATTATCATTAATCCTCCGGAGCGAGATTTATATAGTAATTTAAAAAATATTATTTCGCGCCTTTCTTCCAGTGAAGAAAAAAGGTTAGACGATTTGCTAACTGGTTCAGAGATTGGAGCCAGGAAACCTTCAGATTATTACCGTTTCATGCTGGGTATAGTGGGCGGATCCCATGGTGAGTCAGAATTTGCTATTAAAATTGTGAAAACGGCGTTTACCGAAAACAGTTTATATTGCGTTGACTGCTTCGGGAAAGTCAGATTTGCAAGAGCTTCTTGACATAGCTGATAAAGTTTGGGAATCCTGCCAAAGTCCAGTTTTATTCACAATGTAGTCTAGTTTTTCTGCTTTACCTGTTTCAATCCCTGACACAGTTCCGTCCATAACGTTCTCAGACATTTTAACTACTTTTAATAACTGCAAATTTCCAGATAACTTTAAATCAAGTTTTGCAAAGACAATGGTCACTAGAATCACAATTGTCTTCCTTGCAATCTGCAAATAACACAAAACACTCATCCTCGTCTCTTACTGATGCACATTGTGCTAATTGTCATAAACGACATCGTTCAAGTTCAAGATCTTCTAATAATAGGAATAATTTTGATCCTACATGCAATATGATTTGCTATTATCATCAAGTATATAAAGATCGGGCTTTTAAATGTGGCGGTTCTTGGTGTGTTTTTTGTAAAGTTTCATTATTTGATAATAAATCAAATAATTCAAAAAACTAGACACATCTAGTGTTATGTCTGCTGACACTAGTGCACTTGACAGCAGACGTCGCCTTTTTATTTTTGATATATCAAACAATTTACGTTTTTTATTAGATAATGACTTAATTCTTACCACGGCTAATGGTGGGGTTTTCTTACACCTACGCACGTCGCACAGTGGACGGAAACGCCGAAAAGCTGGCCAAGATATAAAGGCATTGAGCTATTTTACTGAAATTGTGCATACAGGGGTTTTTTGTGTCGCTGATCAAGAATCCGAAGTTGAATTTTGAAAAAACAAAATGGCGGCCATGAAATCCCCCCAAAACATACCAAAAATCGCCAATTATCGCTGCATTTTTACAAAACTTTGTATACAGTTTTTTTGGGTCGCTGATGAAGAATCCCATATAGAATTTCAAAAAAAATTAGGGTCAAAAATATATACATAGTTCAAAAATTATTATTGAATTGAAGCGAATTCATGTGTTTCATTTGTTTCGGGAAAATTAGGATCTGGGGAATGGAATAAAAATGTGTAATGACTTTCAACGCATGAGTTGAGAACGTATGACGTTCTCATTTCATGAGAACGCATTCAAAAGGAGCTCACTTTATGGTGCACGAATGTGCATGCATCCGTGCATTCGCGCACAATTTGGTCAATATTTCGCAAAGATGAAAAAAAATTCAGCTAATTTTTTATACACTTTCGAAAAAATGTTCATTGAACACATTCCAATAAGTTTCAAGACCAACCATCACCAACCGCGTGATGTTGCTTGTCAATACTCGCTTCAATTTTTCTAATTACTATAAATAAACTGATCTGATACTAGATTTTTTGTACTTACTTTCTATATTTTATGATACAGAAAACTGCACTTTCAGAATTTTTACGCTCGGACAAAATTTATCGATTTTTGAAGCGTTGCGAGCTGCCGAAGTGATGCGCTGCACGGTCGCACAATAAGTAATTTCCTCGCTCAGGTAGTGAACCCGGACCGGTATTTACGGTCGTTTCTAATGCTAGGGGTACCACTACAACGATTTAAAACGTTTCCATTTAAAAAAAAATCTTAATTTTTTTAATTTTGGCCAGCTTTTTGGCGTTTCCGTCCACTGTACTACGGTAAGAAACTTTTAAAAGTTGATTTGGGATTACGTCATGTATTTAATTTCATTTTTAATGTGGCTGACATACCCATCCAAATTATTGGTGCAGATTTTTTGGCACATTTCGGTTTAATTGTGGATTTGAAGAACAAACTTTTGATTGATAACAAGACAAGTTTGTCAGTGAATTGTAATGCCGGAACTAGTTCTGTCATTTCCACAAAATGGGTTTCTATTGAAGACCAACATACAGCATTACTACGTAATTTTCCGCAGCTAGTAGGGACACCGGATTATTTTTTGCCTGTCAAACATGCTGTTAAACATTTTATTGTGACCGAGAGTCATTTGCCTTTTTGCCGTCCGCGTAGATTAGATATCGTAAAGTATAATATAGCGAAAGAGTAATTTGCCCAGATGGTTGAGTTAGGTATTTGTAGACCTTCTTCTTCATCTGCATATGGTATAGAAAAAGAAACCTAACGACTGGCGTCCTTGTGGTGACTACCGACAGCTGAACACTGTAACTGTTTCTCGACTTTGGAACAAGGTGCTACGAAGATTATGGACTCGTTGAACTCTTCCAATTTTAATTTGGCAATATTAAAAACCGCGCAAGAGAATGATGTTGAACTTGTTTCTTTATTTGTTAGACAAGAGAATGATGAAAAAGTAAGTTGTTTATTAAAACAAATTACCGTTTCGAGTTTGAAAGTTGTAGTTTGGTGTGATGTTTTACATTCTAAATGTCGTCCTTACGTATCAAAACGTTTACATCGAACAATTTTCGAAATTTTTCACAATTTAACTCACACTGGCATTAAAGCTACGAAAAAGTTGATAACCACTAAATATTTCTGGTCCAGGATGAATTCTAATTGTACTTCATGGACAAAATCCTGTATCAACTGTCAAACTTCAAAAGTCAACCGTCACACTAGGAAGTTTTTAGGTGATTTTGAGGTACCCAGGGGTCGTTTTGAACACATTCATATTGATATAGTAGATCCTTTACCTCCTTTGCATGGTTTTTCTTTTATTGACAGTTGTTGAACGTTTCACCCGCTGGCCTGAAGCATATCCCTGCTATCACAGCAGAAACGGTCGCTAAAACGTTGTTTCAAAACTACGTATGTCGTTTCGGCGTTCCAGTAGACATAACAACGGACCAAGGAGTAAAATTTGAATCGACTTTATTTTCGAAATTTTCTAAGCTTTTAGGTTTTCACAGGATTGCACAACCCTCAAAGTAATGGTATGGTTGAGAGATTCCATCGAACCCTAAAAACCACGTTATTAGCGAATGCAGTACACTGGTATGAAGAGCACCTTATTATTTTGTTAGGATTGAGATCTATGCCTAAAGCTGAGTTGCACTGTTCGTCAGCAGAATTAGTTTACGGTCAAACGTTATGTCTCCCTGGAGAATATTTTATTAAATCAAATTTTGATCCACAAGTTTCTGATTTTATTGTTGTTACGTGAATATTTTGAAAATTTACAATTTACTACCACAAAACGTCAATTTTGTTGAAAATCCTAATATTAGACTTGATTAATATTAAAAATCGTATACATTTTCCTTCGGATGGCTCGATTGAAACCTATGTTTTCACCTTTATTTGATGGACCTTTTGAAGTAGTTTCCCATACCGATAAAGTTATGACTATCATTAGACGGGGTAAAACTGTCACTGTCAGTCTTGACAGGGTTAAACCCGCTTATTTATTGACTGATGAGGTGGAATAGACGATCCCGGTGTTACTTACGTGCATTCGTTTTAATGTTGATTGCTTGGTGTGCCATTTCTTTTGGCAGAGGGGTATATGTAGCGTACTCATTCTGAGATAACAGTACATATGCATTTTCGTGCATTAATAGATAGAGCTCTTAGAAGAAAGGAAGATCGGCAACGGGGGGGGGGGGGGGGAAGAAAATATAATAATATTAATAAAATATTGTAGATACATGTTACCTAATCAAAATTCATTATATGTAACCATATTATCATTTTAATTATACCTTTTAACCTTTTAGTTGATGAATATAAGAATTTATAATTGAGTTTTTAATTATGTGGAACTCCACAGGTTGCATGACGTTTTTCAGTATATTGATGTATTCATACTGTTTCATGGTAACATTTATTCTGTAAAGTGGGTCAACACCATTTCAAGAAAAGCAGCCCCATACCATGATAGAACCACATCCACTGCCAGTGCCAGTGGCGGGATTCAAACCCACAGCTACGTTACAAAGATTTCTATTAACATTTGCCATCGTACACTCTAGCCTACTACTCCACCGCACCGGTAATCACACAACATCTAATATCTGTATAATGAAATTCTGTAATACTGTAGTAAGGTTTGGTTATAAAACTACCCTCATTTTGTTTATCTGAAAATTATTTATTTTTGTATAGGTTAACCGCTGTTATGATTTATCTATGTAGATTTCTTGTAGTAAGTTAAGATTATAATAAAACCATTTAGGCCTGGTACTTTGTGTGCCAGTTGATTAAACTTGTACAATACTCATCAGCTTAAAGTCGCCACCTTCCTCTCTACTCTCTTTCTGGCATACCTCACTACAAATAGTGCTAGAAAGGGAGCATATCGTAGCAGCGCCTCCAAAAACCGCTATGTGTAATTTTTGGCCAAAATGAGATATGTCTTAATATAAAGAGTGAACCATACTCTGTCGATTGAAAAACAGCTATGTGAGAAAATACTAAGTATTTTGTTATTAAAAACGAAAATGTAAATCACCCTATGTACAAATGCAAAAATGTGTTTCTTCGAGAGGCGCTATTTGATGGAAATAATCATTTCCTTCACATAGCTGTTTTTGACACATTTGAATTGTGCGCCGTAACTCTCTATGTACAATAGCGAATTTCTACTTATTCAGGATGGCTGTTTTCTGATATTTTCGTCGCATAGCTTGTTTGGTGAAGTGATTTTTATTAGTTTTTTTCAATTGATAATCCAGTTTTTTATGAGGTAAGAACACTGTATTACAACTTTATGACTATATTTGACTTGGAGAATATTTAATCGCTTTCTAATAGGCAATATAAATGAATTTCGTAGTTTTTTTTCTAAGGTTAGCGCGGGAAATCGCAATTAGATAAAGATACAGGCGTAGTTTAAGATTTGAAATATTTTTGAAAGAGAATGTTTTATGGCTTTCGTGTATACAAATAGAAATACAATTCGTAGCTTGTTTGTAAAGTTAACGGGCAATCTTGGTTTGGGAAAATAGGCATTTCTAATAATTTAAAAATACAAGATTATTTTGAACGACTTTCTTTGTTATTTTTAGTACGAAAATGGAGAAAAACAAGTCAAGGGCACGTTATCTCGTTGACTTAGCCTTGAAAAATAAAACTAAAACTTCATTAAGCCCAAACTATGATAATATGAACAAGGAAAATGATAAGGAAAATGTCTTTTCAAACATACCTATGAAAAAAAAAATGTTAAAAAGACTGACACAAATGAACAAAAATCCCTGTTCTTCTCAAAATTTGAATACAAGTCACAACGAAACACTAGATAAAAATCTCAATAATTTAGATCTGGATATTGAACTACAAAGATTTGTAGACAATTTTGAAAATACTAACTAGGTATTCTCGCTGAGGTATCACATTGCTTTGGTGAAATTTCTGGGCAAAGTACTATGAACAATAAAGATGTTACTATCTACACATAGATGGAAGTAACAGAAGGTGGTCTTTTAATACCTTTACAAAATAATGTTGTAGAAAATAGTGATATTACTATAAAAACCAGCAAGTCAGATTGAGGAAATGGTTAATTATACAAATACAGACAACAATATAGAGAATGGAAAATTAGTATTTTAGTTCAAGAAAATATTGAGGGTGACAGGGATATTTTAAACGAGGAGGGTGAAATAAACAACAGTGAAAACATACATGTAGTGATTCTGATAATCTCAACAATAAACAAAAACGTAAAAAAGTTATCAAAAAAAGAGAAAAATAAAATGCTGCGTGTACAGGGACAAAATTATAACAGTTTGAAAAGGATTGCCAAAAATGAATATATGAAGTACAAAGACAAGCAAGAATTTTAAAGCAGAAGTCATGCCCTCATGAAGAAACTAAACAAATCAGTAAGAGAAGTTTCATGTGCGCTAATATAAATAAAAAAACAAGGAAACGGCACTTTGATATGTTTTGGAGACGAGAAAGTTGGAGTGCCAAACAATATTATATCGAGGGCTTGGTTGACTTTCGATCAATAATGAGACGTAGAAAAGAAACAAATCAACGACATGCACGTAAAAATAACGGATATGATTGCTATTTACCAAATGAAAATTGAATAAAAGTTCGTGTTTGCAGAGTTCTTTTTAACGACTTTCGACATAAAAAAGGATGCTCTCAATGACTGGATACAAGACAACATAAACTTAAGTAACAGCAGCAACGAAAGTAGCCTAAATGAAACTAACATAAAAAGCAGATGATGGAAATTAAATTAAGATGAAAAAACTATTATGCAGAAAATAAAATTAATAATGGAAATATAAACATACTGAGAAGAGAAAATTAAACAAAAAGCAAACGAAAGAGTTAAATTCCAAACTTGGTGATAATAAAAAATCTAAGTCTGAGTCTGTTTTAGAATGGCTGAGGCTATTACCAAAAGTACTAAGTCACTATTGCAGGGCCTCGAGCTCACGTATCTATGTTGAATCGACATTCA
The DNA here is from genome assembly GCA_029963845.1 of Rhamnusium bicolor. Taxonomy (NCBI): domain Eukaryota; kingdom Metazoa; phylum Arthropoda; class Insecta; order Coleoptera; family Cerambycidae; genus Rhamnusium; species Rhamnusium bicolor. The sequence continues at coordinate 60,887 of JANEYF010000939.1, forward strand.
GATCATATAGACACATGCAAAAAGTTTATAAAGAATGGTGTGTTGAAATTGGAAAAACATCAGTAGAAAGAGATCACAATGAATGTGCAAAGTGTTCTACTTTGTCCGAAATTATTGGTTTCTAAACAATATTGCAAACAGAAACTTCAGATACATAACTTTACCATTTACATAAATAACAATAAGGATGTATGGCATTAAGCTGATAGCATAGTTTCATCTAAAGAATTCACAACATGTATTATGGAGTTTATCGAAAAAGTAACAGTAGGATTAGAAAAAGTTATCCTAATTTCTGATGGATGCGCATATCAAAATAAAAATAAGTTCTTAGTCAGTGCTCTAGCAGACTACACAGCTTTAAATCTAGGAACTAAAATTGAACAAATTATACTCAAGAAGGCCATACTATGATGGAAGTAGACTCTGTACATTTATTATTAGAACATTACTTCAAAGCACCTATTTTTACTCCTGCCGAGTATGTAGGCAGAATGAGACAGGCGAGATCTAAACAGCCTTATGTAGTAAACCATGTGGATTATTCTTTTTCTACAGTTGCAAATATCAGGGCTATTCATTACGAAAATGGTAAAGTCTCTTACAAACTCAGACATAGCAATGAATGGACTCTCGTGTCCCAATGTAGACCCAGCTACAGTAATAATCTTCCAAAGAAATTGTACAAGGAACCGTTGAAAATTTAGAAGTCAAAGTACGATGCACTTCTGTCTTTAAGATTTAATGCATAAGGACCATCATCTTTTTTATGATAATCTGAAAACAAGTGAATTCTACTATTATCGATGTGAAATCAATAATAATAATTACTTTTTATTGTTTTTCAATTTTAATATTATGTTTGGCTGATAATTGTCGGTTCTGTTATTTATAAACGTACTAAATTGTAATGGATTTCTTGATTTATTTAAATAAAATGATAAAATTATTTTATTATATTGCTTTCTTATGCTTCTTTAGAAAGAGCAACCAAAATCCACTATGTGCTTACCAAATAATAAAATAATTTTTATGAAAAATATCCGATTTTTAAATAGGATAATACTTCAAAAAATAAAATCTACATCATAATTTTTGTTTAATGAATAATGATTTCTTACTTGTATAATATAGCAGTAATATTTTTTGGGTCCCCTGAAAAATTAAGCGAAGTACACATAGCGGTTTTTGGAGGCGCCGCGACGATATGAGAAAGTGACTTTAAGATGATGAGTATGGTACTTTTATAATTTTTTTTTTTAATTTTTGAAGTAGTTATAGTAACAAATATTTAATTTTTGAGTTAACTTTTAGTTGAAATATTTTGTAAAATAATTTCATAGATTTTTATGAAAATATAGTATTTTCTAACCTCCAGTTAGTAGTTAACTGGCACATAATATATCCTTGATATAACTATTAACCTGTTACTTGTTAAGCACCTTAACAGATATCTTAATATTTCACTTACTTATTGGCATGTCGTCCAAGATGTTTCTTGTAATTGTTTTCCAAAAATATGTCTCCATCATACTTCTCACTCTTACTCCAATGGTTCGGATCCGTAATCGCAGGATGTCGGCTATCCTTTCCTCCTGCCATTCCTCCTTTACTACTTTCCCCCTTTTTATTCTTATTTTTATTTCTTATTCCTCTTGGTACTGGGTCTTTCAAACCATGATGATTTCGTGAAATTTTCTGTTCACCATTTTCAGAGGGAGCAATCAAGTCCCAAATAAAACTACGAATTTTTTCATCTCCTCTATAAAATCTCAAGCAGTATAAAAGCTGAAATACATCATAAAAAACAATTACTATTATTTCTCATTTGTTTAACCTTTTAAAAACCATTAAAAATTAAAAATGCAAAATTCGTTTTTAGGTGTAAAATTAAATTGGTTTAAAAGGGTTGTGCAAATTATTTGCACCAGTGTATCATCTGTTTCAAATATCAGGCCAAATATTTAGTAACAACCATTAAATATTAAAGGTAAAATGACTAATATTTTTTATTTTTATATGTAGCACCATATATTTGTCTTATTAGCATGAGATCAATATGTGCAGTGCCAGACATAATACATAATTTATTTAAATGCATATATTCATGTGAAATCTACAAAAAGGTTTCATTTCTTCAACCGGATGCTATTAGATATATTTTTTTGTCACCAAATAAAATTAAAATATACCTGCTTTATTGATAAAATATAGATTTCTTTTGGTAAATAAATACTTATTTGGCATCTTCGGAAAAATATTTTCAAAACAAATTAATTTTTATAAAAAATAGAAAATTACAGGTGAATGTATCAGGCCCGGAATTCCAGTTCCCGTCATGCATCGATTTTTATTTTAATTCGGCTGGATCATAAGTTTGTAAATCAACTTGAAAATGTTCTGTCCTCAATGATTTGCATGTAGCTAAAAGTTCCCTGTGGTGTAAATATTATCATTTTATTCTTCATCATCCATCATGCAAAAGTTTCATATGCTTACAGGAATTTTCGGTAAAAAAAAACAATAAATAAGAAATAGTACTTTTTTTCATTACATGAAAAATAAAAATGTATAATGCTTTTCCATTTTGAACAGCCCCCGCTTGAAATTTTGTGTGGAGCCTTACACATTATTAACTGCTACTGTAAATGATTATTTTCTTGGTAAAATCAACAATGTTAGGAATATAAAATGAGTATTTGGTCACATACAAGTATTCGCTCCGTTATGTAAGCTCGAAATTCCAGGATCCCATATTTTGACCAAATTCTGATTCTAGTTTAAAACCATTGTACAATTTTACATTATGACAAATATTTGTATTTTTCTTTCTACATATTCATATTATTTTGATTTAGTTGTCAGAAAACACCTTCACACTGTTCCTTTTACGTAGTCACAGGTATAGAGGCTTATTTTTTCCAGCATCATATTGGGTAACTGTATTTTTTAGATAATCAAGCTTAGAATTATTCATGTGGTAGTAAGTTAGAAGAAGGAAAAATAAAAATGAGATTGCCACAAATAATATTCAGAAAATATGACAAAAGTCAACACATGTACTGTGGTTACTACTATTATCTCAAAAAGAATAGTTATTGAACTGTTTATTTGGTACTTACAATGACTCGAGCACAATCCTCAACATCTTGTTCTCTCCATCCTTTTCGTAGCTGTGAATGATGTAATATTTCCTGCCATCTTCCCCAACCAAATGTAAGTAATCCTCTCTCAACCATAAAGCATTCTCTTCTAGCCCAGCTACCATAGACAATTTCACCTCTTTCGCCTTCTCTAGGAAAATATTCATCCCCCCTATATTTCTTCTTTTTCAGTTTATTTCTGCGGTTTCTCATTCCCAAACCTATTACTTCATTTTCAGGATCTGAATCTGAGGAACTCTCAAGTTCAGACATATCAATTGCACTTTCATCATGACCATATCGTTTTATTTGGGTTCTTCTTCTTGGTTCTGATATAACTAAATCTTCACTTTCATCTTTTTCTGTAGTGTCAATTTCTGCTTTTTTTGGCCCATTTATTCCAAAAATCTGGATCATCAATTGCTATATCAGATCTGTTGGCGCTCGAGGCAAAACTAGCTTTGGAGAAAGTGGACCCCTTTTCAGATTCCATCGTAATAACTTGAGTTCTTCTAGCTAAAATAACATCAATATCTTCCTCACAAAACTTGTCTCCATCTTCTTCATCTAATAAAGCACCATATGCACCTTTTTTAAGCAAATCTTCAATCTCCTTTTTGGTTAATTGTCTGCTACCAGCTTCTTTACCACTTTGTGATGTATTCATGCTTTGCAATATGGCTTTGTCTAATCCAAGTTTTAATGAAGCTTTATCAAACATTTCTCTTTCATAAGTATTCCTACATAACAATCTATAAATTTTGACCATCTTTTGCTGTCCGATACGATGACATCGAGCTTGGGCTTGTAAATCATTTTGAGGATTCCAATCGCTATCATATATAATAACTGTATCTGCAGCGGTCAAATTTATACCTAAACCACCAGCTTTAGTGCACAAAAGAAAAACAAATCTATCAGAATCTGGTCTAGAAAATCTATCTATAGCTGCCTGTCTTAAATTACCTCTAATTCTCCCATCAATCCTTTCAAATGGATATTTTCTATACATCAGATAATCTTCAAGTATATCTAAGCACTTTACCATTTGACTGAAAATTAAAACTCTGTGCCCATTAGCCTTTAATTTTGGTAGTAATTTGTCAATCAGAACCATTTTGCCACTAGAATTTATAAGAGATTTGTAATAGGAGTCTGGATCTTCACCATGTTGGTTTTTAAAGTCATACTGAATTTGCTCCTCAGCACCATTAAGTAAATAAGGATGGATGCAACATTTCCTCAACTCCATCATAGTATTCATAAGGTTTGGAATATTAGCATGTGTGGTACCTTTGGACAAAAACGAAAAATTTCTTTCTAAAATTCCCCTATAGTACTTCTTTTGGATATTGGTTAATTCTACCTCAACCACAGTTTCTTCCTTTGGCGCCAACGATTTCTCCACATCTTCTTTCAACCTTCTTAACATCATAGGTTTCAGGAGACATTGCAGCTTCTGCACTTCTTGTTCAGTTTTCAAAGCTCCGAATTCTTGAATAAAAGCATCAGAATTTGGAAACTGATTTGGTTCAAGGAAATTTAATAAAGAAAACAGTTCATTTACGTTGTTCTGAAGTGGAGTGCCTGACAATAAAACCCTATGTTCTAAATTCAATTGTCTCAAACCTTCTAATAATTTACAATTTCTGTTTTTTAATCTATGAGCCTCATCAATAACACATATCCTCCAGTTGAAACCTTTTAAGTCAGCAAAATCCGTGACTATTATTTCAAATGTGGTTATCAAGATATTAAACTTTGTAATGTCTTTAATAAATTGACTTTTTTCGTTTTTATAATACATTTCATATTCTTGAATCATATTTCGACTTGCTGCTGAACCATGGTACACAATTACATTCATTTCTGTCCAACTTTCAATTTCTCGTTGCCAATTTGGTATGGTGGAAAGTGGAGCTATAACTAAGAAAGGACCTCTAATGCCATATTCCCATATAGCATTAAGAAAAGTCAGACTCTGGATAGTTTTTCCCAGACCCATTTCATCAGCCAAGATGCAATTTCTGCTGTTATACCAAGAAAATAAGAGCCAATTTAAGCCTTCCAACTGATACTCCCGCAGGCTATTTCCACTTTTAAATATAGGAGATTTTTCCAATTTGGTCCAAGATTCTGAGCCTGGTCGTTTCTTAGATTTCCATTTCTCTTTTGGAGGCGTCTTACTAAATTTTTCAAATTGTTGTATTTTTAAAGGGTCTACATCTTCTTCCAATTCCCAGGTACAGTCTTCATACTGCAATGCACGCCATTTTACTAAATAATGTTTCACAACTTCGCCAGTAGCAGGGTCCGTATGTTCTGATAAATCTAAAACCCTGTCAACTTCAGTATAATCAGGGTTAAAAGGTTCATCTTCTAGATTTTCAAAGATATTCATTTGTTGGGCTTGCTTCTGTTTAAATCTCTTAATTTTATTACCTATTCGTTTATCGCCTTTGTAAAGTTCGTCCTCTGTCTTCCATTCACAATGTAAATATGAAAAATTACGGTATTTAACGTAATATTCCTCAATCTCCACCTTATCGGATTCAATTTTGTCATTTTCGTTCTTTTGTTTCACGTCAGAATCCTGCTTTACCACGGCATCCTTTTTCTCATCTGATTTATCTAATTCAATATTTTCATGTTGCTTTTCATCATTTTCAGTACATTTTCCATCTTCTTTTGTTGAAACAATTTCTGCAGGAAAATCTGTCTTTTTCAGCCTTCTACTCACCCTTGAGCATAAAACATGCTGTACAACCATGGAATCTTCTTCTGTTGGATTAACATAAACATAATTCATCTGATTTTTTGGATCTCCAGAATTTTCTTCCAAAACAGGAGGAGTATCTGAAGAAGTTGGTGCGGGAATGGGTGGTGTGGCAGGAACAGGTGCCTTTCTGTTTCTGGTTGGTGTGACAGGAGCATCATCATCAGAAAATCTGAGCATGACATCGTCAATGTACTTTTTACGTTGAGTATTTCTGGCTGATCGACGTTTTGTTGATGCACTTTCAGAATCTTCAGGTGGAGAAGGAGGTGGAGTAGTTACAAGATCCTCTCCTTCGCCATCAGATTCAGGAATCATTCCTTTGCGTTTTCTACTCGATGGTGTACTTCTCTTTCCCTTGGCTTTTGTGGCCACAATTTTTTTGGGGGGTGGTCTTGGTTTCTTAGTCCTTTTAGGAAGTTCCGTTATTTCTGGACTAGGTTGGTCCTCAAAATTATATTCGTCTTTTTTTTAATTCGTCTAATTCTGGAACTATAGCCCCTTCGGCGGGTGTTTGAGAATCAGCCTGCATTTCTTCAGGCTTTTCTTGAGGTATATTTGAGATTTTAGGATAAACGGTGTCTGGTTCAAGCAGGTTATCACTTGGTATATCAATGGCCTCAGCTTCTGCAATCTCTGAAATTGGTTCTTCTGGAACAGAAGCAGAAATATGTTCAATACCATCTGCTGATTTATTAAATGATTCATCAGTGGCACTCTCCTCAGACACCTCACCAAGTTTCTTCTTTCTTACATATTTACGTTTCACTCTTGGTTCTTTAGGTTCACGTTTCTTTCTTTCCTTTGGTACTTTTGGCTCTTTGGGAGATTTTGAAGCTTTAGGTTCTTTTTGAACTTTTGATTTTTTTTGGTTCTCGAGGTTTTCTGCCTTTTTTTCCTTTCTGGTTCTCCAGTGATTGGATCTATACCAAGTTCGGTAAATTCTGACATTTCACTTGAGGGAATACTTAAACCTGCTCCAGGAGTTACAAAATCCTCAGAGACAGGTAACTGTTGAGGAGGTGCCATACCTACAACGGCCATCATAGGAGCTATTTGTATTGGTGAAGCACCTTTTTCTCCCTTTTTGCCCTGGGTTTTCTTGCTTTAGGTGCACCCTTTCCTCTGCCTCTTCCCGTCGTGCTGGTAACTTGAGGGCTATCTATCATAGGGGAAGTAAATATTGGACTCTGAAGAACACATTGCGACCCTCCATTACATTGTTCACTTGCTTCATGTTGACTTAAAATGTTTAACCTTTCCTGGAGATGGGCAATTTTTTCTGGGTGTTCCTGAGGCATGCAGTACAATTCTTGAAGTTGTTGCTGTAAGGCAGCTCTCTCCTGATGGTGGCTAATAGGAGGTTGGTAACTTTGAATATCTTGTCCTGATAGCATGCCATGTACCGAACTCACATTTGGTATTATTCCTGGATGCCCACCCATACCCATTGGGATTCCTGGAAGTCCCATTGGAGACATTCCATGAGATGGTATTCCGGGTGCCATTCCTCTTGCCGTATTCATTGGAATTCCATTTGGTCCAATCATCTGAGTATTCTGGTCAAACATACTACCAGGCTGACTGCTAGGGGGAATTGCTGACATCGTACTGTGGGGCGGCATGTTTAAATTTGGTAGAGGTGGTATTTGTACATGAGTCATAGTACCTTGCTGATTCATTGGTGTATGCCCAGAATTTTGGCTAGGCATACTTTGAATACTTTTTTGACTTGACATATTTGAAGCATTCTGTTGACCAGGAATATTAGGTAAATTTGTTTGACAGCTCATATTAGGTGGAGACTGTATATTTTGTAAATTATTTTGTGTGGAAATACTGGATATATTAATTTGTCCAATGTTGGTTCTGTTATTTTGGCTAGGTAAATTTTGTAAATTGTTTTGTACAGGTATATTCGTTAAGCCACTGTGAATATTTTGTGTATTAATTGCTCCTTGAATACTAATTGAACTATTTTGGGATATCACACCTTGCACATTTGGTGAATTTGAGATGTTACTTTGTGCTGTGATGCTTCTGGGTACATTTTGTCCTGGTATATTAATTGGGGACTGTCGTGACATATTTGAATTAGTTTGTTGTATACTTTGATGATTTTGATTATTATTAAGATGAGATATATTAGGTAGCATTTTAGATATTGGATTTTGACTTTGTGTATCATGTCCCAATGCAACTGGTGACAACTGAGTTGTGTTAATTTGGCTCTGTACCATTGCATGGGACTGAGTAGGTGAAGGTGGAGTAAGAGCACCTTGACTTATACAATAAGATGATGTACGACTCTCTCTTACATTGTTTGATATACTTGAAGACAATGGGGTCAAACTTTGACTTTGAGAAGTTGGAGACTGTTGCCTTGATGAATGAACTGAAGAAGGTTCAGATTTATTAGAATCTGTCAAAGACTCTTGAGACACTGAATTATCTTGACTAAACATGGATACATTTGATTGAACCAGGTCATCCATTTTACTTGTTTTAGGGGTATCTGGCTGACTGGGATACCCTGACATACTAGAAACACAGTTAAAGTCTGTAAAATTATTCGTTGTGCTGCTTTGGCTAGGAGTTTGTTGCTGAGATGTGGAACTAGTGTTGCTAAGTTCATCAATTTGTTTAACTGAATCAGTATTAGAAGGAAGACTCGTATCTTGAGTGTTTGCTATATTGTCATCCGTGGTTGAAGTTGGTGTTGGAGTAGGCGGATGAGAACATACAGAGGGTGTAGATGTTGGCTGATTGATTTCAGTATTTGTAGTACTACTAGGCATTTTATCAGGCAGGCTTGTGGTTGGTGACTGTACAGAAGTAAATTCATTTTGACTGCTTGTAGACATGCTCTGCGAAGTGGTGGAATCCGTTTCTCGAACCTGCCTTTCTGACAAAGGTGTTATGGTTTTACTAATATCAGTTTTTAATTCTTCATTTCCAAAGCCTAAGCTAGGTGCTGTTGGAATTGTGATATTTGATAATGAAGTTGGGGGAAGCGTTTGTGATGGAGGTATTGCTTGACTTGTGGGTATTGGGCTTGCTTCCATCATACCTATGGGGCCATTTATACTCGAAAGGTGTGACGATTGTCTATTTGGTTGCACAGGTGGCCACTGTTGTTCTGACATGTTATTCCTCATACTCATGGCTGGAGATAGAGGATTCTGGGACCCTGGTGGTGGCACTAATGAATTTCTTGATTGATAAGGTGGATATTCAGTTGAGCTGGTGCTGGATGGTGGCAATACCATCTGTTCCAAAGCTTGCAAAGTACTTTGTTGGGAATATGGTGGTATAGGGGCCGGAGATGCAGCGGTAACTTTTGGAGTTAGGCTGGTTGCTGGTCTAGGGCTCAACGCAGTTTGCTGCATTGCAGGAGGATGTGGCGATATATTTGGTTTTGCTGGTGACATGACAGGTCTAGGTGACATCTGCGGTGCCGGTGGTCGAGGAGACATTTGAGGCCTTGGTGACATCTGAGGTGATAATTGTGGAAATGGTGCACGATACTGTGGACTCACATTTCCTAGAGGTCCTGTCGAATGCTTAGAGGCAAACTGTTGCTGTGAAGGTGGTATATCCATAGGTCGCTGCATTGGTTGCATGGATGGATGACTCTGGTTGTAAGGAATTGTGTTGGGATGAGCCATGGGATTTGGAACAGGAGGCTGCTGAGGCGTTGGATGAGATTGTACAGGGCCTACTGAATGTGGCGACTGACCCATGTGACTGGTGGGAGGCCCTGCATGGGATGGAGGATGAGATACTGATTGACTGTGACCCATCTGATTATACTGTTGAGTTTGCGAAACGGCAGTCATATCCATTTGGTGATGAGATTGTGGATACTGATGATGGTGTGGCAGTCTCTGATGTATGTAACCTGCATAGCTTTGTCCTGAGGCTGTTGTTGGATAACCAGGGCTAGCTTGAGGATAATGTGGTGCATGTCTTTGTTGTATTTGATAATTAGCTTGATGTGGCTGTTGCATCATAGGATGTTGTCCTGCAGGAAATTGTTTTTGCTCTTGTTGATGAGGGTATGCAGCCATTGGTTGCTGCCGGTATTGATTTATTTGACTATATCGGTGCATGTTTGGATAACCAGCTGCCGCTGCTGCATGTTGACCCCAGCTGGCAGCAGCTGCAGCTTGCATATTGTTAGTATCTCCCAATCCACTAACCTGTACATCTGGCATCGAGTACATATTGTCAGGCTGATAAGGGTACTGGCCAGAAGTTGCCGATGCAGGAGGCCTAACCATTTGTCTCTGGTGGGGATAGGCTGAACCAGGTGGACCCATAGGCCTATCAGTTCCGTATCCTTGAGTATACATGCTCTGCGCATTTGGATCCATATGGTTAAAATCTGTGCCACCAAATGTAGCCAATTTCTGCAGAGGAGTCTCTTGCGAGTAGGTAGGTTGTGAATAGGCCGATGTAGCATTTCGTGTGCCCGTCACCGCAGGGTCAAAATTAGCAGTACCCAGTTCGGGTAGACCTTCCAACATTCCACTTCCATCTTCCCCGAACAAGTCGTATGAGTCCATCGCTTTAAGCGGCACATATCGTGTTTTTATTGCTCATCTCACTACAGCATCTCTGAAAACATATTATTAATTAGAAATTATAACGTAAGTAAAATTGCATAAAGACGTGTGTCAATCAAAATGGGCAACACGTCGAACACCTATTATAAATTTTTCTAATGATTTATTTGAGGAACCTCTTTTTTAAGTTTATTCTTGAATTTGACACTTATTTATTTATAAAACGAAAATGGTTGCAATTAGTCATGGGGAAGTACTTACAAAAATTGTTCGTTTTTCATTTCTACATCACATCATCGAAAAATATACAGGGTGTTTCATTTGAAAAAATTGAGAAAATTCAATTTAAAAAGTTCTTAATTGAAAAATAAACATTTATTTATTAATATTGAGTTTTTTTTGTGGGGATTTCGATCAGGTATAACTAATTTAATTTTTTTTAACGTTTCGGTTTATTACATCATCATCAGAGAACTACAATATAATATTTTAAAAACAGTTATGGTTATTTTACATTAAAATGTACTTACACTATTAATTATTAGGAATTTGTTTTAAATTTTGTTACATGTTATTTGGTTGTCTGTTTTAACGCATCTGAGATATTTGTGGGCTCTTAAAATTTTGTTTATGTTACAGAGATAACGTTGGAAATGTATAATAATATGGTTTATTGTAGATGTTTTGCTTAAATAGTGAATATATAATATGATATTTTATTTCAAGAATTATTATTTTGTATCGGTCAGATGTAAACATTGATTTCATGTTGTAATGTACCCCAATCATTTAATTAAGTTAAAATAGGTTTGGCTTAAATTTTCTATATCAGTGCGATTATTTATGGCGTTGGTATGTCTTTTTATTTGCAGCATTTCATGTATGTTTCTTCGGTTATAATTAGGTTCTTTTGCTAATATTTATATGTTGTTAAAATTAAATCGGTGGTTTTGTTCTATGGCGTGTTTGGCTAGTGCTGTCGTGTTTTGGTTTTGAGTTTTTATGCTATATTTGTGCGTGTATACTCTTTTATGTAGATATTGTTTAGATTGGCCTATATAGGTACCATTACAGTCGTTACAGTCTATCTTGTATATAGTGGTAGTTTCGTCTTCAGTTGGTAGTCTAGGTTTAAGTTTTGTGAAAAATTTTTTCGTGGTATTGTATGGTTTATGGGCTATTTTTTATATTGTATTGTTTAAATACGTTTGCTATTTTTTCGGAGTAAATACTTGTTGGTATGTGGGTTGTTTTATTATAGGTTTTGTGTATTCTTTTTTTTTATTATTGGTTCATAAAAGTGTTTAGGGTAGGAGTTTGCTTCTAGAACTTTTTTGATTTTTTTTCAAATTATTTGGTCTGTATTTTGCATGTGAAATTTGGATGGCACGATCTGTTAGGCTATTGATGACGCCTTTTTTGTAGTTGTTTGATGTGTGGGATTTAAAGTTTAAGTATCTTTGCGACCATACTTCTTTTGTGTACCAGTTGGTTTCGATAATACCATCCTTATTATATTTAACTGTTAAATCTAAGTTTATGCTATTTGTTCTATTTCCTTTGTGAATTGTAACCTTGAGTGATAATTATTGAAAATATTAACCGTATATTCTATTTTATCTTTTGGTAAGCAAATAATGCAGTCGTCTACATATCTTTTGTAGAATTATGGTTTATAGTTTAGTGATTTTAATATTTTATTTTCTAATTCTTTCATTACTAAATTTGCTATAGTGGCCAATATAGGTGACCCCATGGCGGTTCCGAAAATTTGTGAGAAGAATTGATTGTTGTACGTGAAATATGTAGAGTTTAGACATAAGGTTATTGCTTTGATAAATTCGTCTTGGGTAATGGGTGAATTATTAATTTCGGACCATTTATTTTTTATACATTCTATTGCTAAATCTGTTTGAATATTAGTATATGCGAGGTAACATCAAGTGAAATAATGATATGATCTCTGGGAACTGTGTTTTTTTATAAATTCACAAAATTGCCATGAGTCTTTAACAAAGGATTCAGTTTTTCCTAAAACGTTACTTAGTATCTTTGATAAAAACTGTGAAAGATTATACGTGGAACTATATATATATATATTATATTACTAACTATTGGTATTAATGGAATGTTTTTTTTATGCAGTTTTGGTAGGCCGTATATGAAGGGAGCATGGCCATTGTGACAAATAAGTTTATTTTTTTGTTGTTCACTAATTAGGTTTTTTCTGCGCCATGACTTAATGAGGTCATTAAGCTTATTTTGATTTTTTTTTGTTGGGTTGTGATTTTCTTTTCTGTATGTTGTTTCGTCATTACGCATATTATTCATTTTTCTCCCATACTCTGTTTTATACATCATTACTGTTTTATTACATTTGTCCGCTGTTAGTATAAAAATATTTGAATTTTCTGTTAAAAATTTTTTCGTTTCTTTAATGTAATGATTTAGTTGGTTTTTGGTTCTATTATTTGCATTTTTTTAGTTTATTTTTATAATTTGTAAGTATATTACAGATTTTGTTTCTAATTTCGATTTTATTTTCGTTGTTAAAAAACAATAGCATAAACTTCTTAGATTTAACAGTTAAATATAATAAGGATGGTATTATCGAAACCAACTAGTACACAAAAGTATGGTCGCAAAGATACTTAAACTTTAAATCCCACACATCAAATAACTACAAAAAAGCGTCATCAATAGCCTAACAGATCGTGCCATCCAACTTTTTCACATCCAAAATACAGACCAAATAATTTGAAAAAAATCAAAAAAGTTCTAGAAGCAAACTCCTACCCTAAACACTTTTATGAACCAATAATAAAAAAAAGAATACACAAAACCTATAATAAAACAACCCACACACCAAATAATAGTAATAATAAATATGTATCCATGCCATACATACCAACAGTATCCGAAAAAATAGTAAACGTATTTAAACAACACAATATAAAAATATCCCATAAGCCATACAATACCACGAAAAATTTTTAACAAAACTTAAACCTAGACTTACCAACCGAAGACAAAACTAACACTATTTACAAGATAGACTGCAACGACTGTAATGGTACCTATATAGGCCAATCTAAACAATATCTAGACAAAAAAAGTGTATACACGCACAAATATCGCATAAAAACTCTAAACCAAAACCACGACAGCACTAGCCAAACACGCCATAGAATAAAACCACCGATTTAATTTTAACAACATACAAATATTAGAAAAAGAACCTAATTATAACCGAAGAAACATCCATGAAATGCTGCAAATAAAAAAGACATACCAACGCCACAAATAATCGCACTGATATAGAAAATTTAAGTGAAACCTATTTTAACTTAATAATTAAATGATTGGGGTACATTACAGCATGAAATCAATTTTTACATCTGACCGATACAAAATAATAATTCTTGAAATAAAATATCTTATTATATATTCACTATTTAAGTAAAACACCTACAATAAACCATATACATTTCCAACGTTGTCTCTGTAGCATAAACAAAACTTTAAGAGCCCACAAACTATGTTAAAATATCTCAGTTGCGTTAAAACAGACAACCAAATAACATGTAACAAAATTTAAAACACATTCCTAATAATTAATAGTGTAAATAAATTTTAATGTAAAATAACCATAACTATGTTTTTTAAAATATTATATTAATTGTAGTTCTCTGATGATGGTGTAATAAACCGAAACGTCAGAAAAAAAAATTTAATTATTTATACCTGACCGAAATCCCCACAAAAAAAAACTATCAATATTAATTGATATTAACGGTCAAGAAAAGAAAAAAAAAAAAATATATATATATATATATATATATATATATATATATATATATATATATATATATATATATATATATATATATATATATATATATATATATATATATATATATATATATATATACCGGGTGAGTCACGAATTGCGCTCGCCCTGATATCTCCTAAAATATTTGGAATAGAAAATTGAAATTTCGAGGGCTTATTATACGACTAAAATGCCATCTTTTCAATAAAAAATCAAGTTTGGTGCACATCCGGTTTGACCGGAAATGCCCACAACTTTCGATTTTTAAATGAAACACCCTATATATTTTTACATTTTTGGAATCTAGGGAAATTTTGAATACAATACATCCATTTTGGTCACTTTTTGATAAACATTAAAAATTTTATTAAAAAATCTATTTCTGAATCCAGAGTGCTGTGGTGCCCAAAATATATTTTAGTTTGTGTGCTACGTTACTATAAAAATAAAAAGAGCAATATGATTGCATTACTTAATTGTCTAGAGGCGTTTAAAATTTTTAAATGTGATTTTTACCCACTAACTCGGTTTTTTTAAATGGGAAGTTAATCGTCCACCAACATTTTTAAATACCCCATTTTCATACGAATCTAATGATACCAAAATTTTGAAAATCCGCTCAGAAATATTTGAGATTTCAACCAAAATACAATGCAACCAAGCTTTTAGAAACATGCGGCTAATAGATTAGTGGGCTTTGGAAACTAAAATGACACATTTCTGTTTAAAATCTGGTAACCTAATAACATTGGAAAAATCATAGTAGCCATTGAATGTAATAAAACAATATCAGCTGTCAGACAGATAAAAAATAAAGCATTGCGGAAATCTCTTTGAGTAAAAATTAAAGAAAATGAATAATTTTAGTAGAAGTGAAAAAGGTCGATATGTTACTGATATATGGAGAGTGTCACAAAAATACAACTGCAGCTGCAGGACTGTATCAGCAACGATATCCCAACAGACGTCCTCCAAGCAGACACTTGTTTGCCAGAGTGGAACAAAAATTAAGAAACGAACCCGATCAACAAGATGACCATCAAACATTTATTGTAAGTGAGGAAAAAGAAATTGATGTATTAGGATTTGTGATGCTACACCCAACAACATCAACAAGGGAATTGTCAACGGAATGCGACATTAGTCAGTCTTCGGTTTGCAGAATTTTAAAGAAACATAAGTTTCGGTCTTATAAATACCAAATACACCAACATCTTTATGGAGATGATAAAGACAGGAGGCTAGTATATTGCAACTGGTTCTTAAATGCAGTACAACAAAACCCAGGTTTTCCTTTTCATATTTTATATTCAGATGAAAGTAGATTTACGAACCAAGGTATGTTTAACAGAAACAATACCAGGTACTGGGCTCAAGAAAATCCGAGGTTGGTAGGGCGGGGGAATATTCAGGAAAGATTTGGGTTTAACTGTTGGCTTGGAGTACTTGGAGATCGAATAATTGGACCCATATTTTTTGATGGAACACTTACTGGCGAACGATATTTAATCTTTTTACAAAACCAGACAGCAGAATTTCTTGACTTACTTCCTCTTGCCTATTTACAAAATCTGTTTTTCCAACAAGATGGTGCTCCCCACATAATTCCAGAAGAGTGATGGAATATTTAAACAACTTGTATGGTGAACGCCTTATCGCAAATCAAGGTCATATCAGGTGGCCTCCTAGGTCACCTGACTTAACACCCTCGACTATTATGTATGGGACACTCTCAAAAATAAAGTTTATAAAACTTCTTCAAATACCCGTGAAGAGCTGCAAAATAAAGTTGTACGGGCTCTTAATGAAATAACGCCGGCTGAATTGCGAAGAGCCATTCAAGCAACTGTACGCAGAGCCGAATTGTGTATAGAAAAAAATGGTGGACATTTTGAACAATATCTATAATGTCAATTTATGGTTTAATTATATTAATTATTTTAATATGGATACCTACTGTTACCTAGTTTAAGTTTAATTGTTCAAATGGAATTGATTTTTATTTATTTATAGGCCCGATATTTATGTTCATTTAAATAAAACTCTGAAAACCGTACTAATGTCGCATTCTGTTGCTAATTTCCTTGTGGATGTAATTGTGTTTACCTCCACATACCTATGCTAAACTTACTTGTAACGTTCTTTGCGCTCACAATTATTAAATGTTTGATAGCTCAAGATTGCCTATAACTACAAGAGTCTGTCTGGCAGCTGATATTGTTTTATTACATTCAATGGCTACTATGATTTTTCCAATGTTATTAGGTTACCAGATTTTAAACAGAAATGTGTCAT
>JANEYF010000939.1:80000-104640 GCA_029963845.1 Rhamnusium bicolor
TTTTATACTCGTATTCAACAACTATTAAATTTACAAACATCTTATATTACAACACATAGCCAAGGCGCTGAAAGTGTAATATTAATAAATTATCATAGAAATTTAGCTTTAAGGGTTTTACTTAGAGGCCTCAAAGATCCGTTAGGCTCTCTGATGCGAACCAAAAAATCCCACTGATTTAAATAGCGCTTTAAGCATGTTAACAAACGACTTTCAAATAGAAACTACTATTAGCAAAATGTCAAAAATGAAAATATCAAATAATAAACCTGCAATCTCTCAAAATAGACCAAATTTCCAAAATAAATTTCAAAACAGTTTTAGGACTAATTATCGACCGCAGTTACAATTAACAAATTCTTCACATAACCCCCAAATAATGCAAAGGTCAGCACCTTATAACCAAAATGCTGGCCCATCTACAAATCAAAATGTTTTTAAACCTAACCAAACGAAATTTTTGCCAAAACCCGTGCCAATGAGTGTATCAACAACTAACACTTATAGGGCTGGTCAAAACCAATTCCAAAACCGTAATTATCATCCCAATCAATACCAAACTAGAAATAATAATAATGTGCGACCGAACTATATTGTCGAGGAATTATTCAATATTGATGACCAACCAGTCGTCGAGCTTCCTGACGAATATTATTCTGACGATGGCCTCGAAAATACTCAAAATGAGTTTTTTCACGAACAAGCCTCGGAACACGAATTTGTGGAGTCGAACAGCAACGACCCCCAAATTTCGAACTAATGAACATGAATTATAATGAAAGTAAGCTTCCTTTTATTATTTTTCCTGAAAATAATTTAAAGGTTTTAATTGACACAGGAAGTACGAAATCATTTGTTAAACCCGAAATCGCACACAAATATTTTAAAAATTTTATAAAAAATGAACCATTCAAAATTTTTACTGCACATGGTACATCAGTAGAAAATTACAGTACTTTCATACCATGTTCAACAATTTTTAATGCAAAAAGCACTCCGTTAAAATTTTATTTATTTAATTTTCACAATCATTTTGACTGTTTACTAGGTATCGATAATTTAAAACTGTTGAATGCAAATATTATTTTAGACAAAAATTTGTTAGTAACACCTAACAGCCAAACAAAAATTCTATATCACGAAACGCCAAACGATAACTTGAATAACATCACGGTACAACCTAGATGCGAACAAATAATTAAAATCAATGTAAAAAATATAGAAAATGGCGATGTTATAATCCCATACACTAAATTCTCGAACTTAGAAATACCAGAATGTCTCACCCACGTAAAAAATTTCGAAGCCATTTGTACAGTTCTGAATCCATCGGATTCTCCAAAATCTCTCAAAATTATGGAACCAATTGAGGTCATCGACTTTAATAAATATGACACAAAAATTGATACTCATACTAATCTAAATCACTACTATACCGAAAAATATGAGCTTGATATTTCTAAGATCAGAACTGAACATATGAATTCGGAAGAACGCAATACGATATTAACCCTCGTTAAGGAATATTCCGATATTTTTCACATTGACGGGAACCGATTGACATTTACCAGCAAAATAAAACATAACATTAAAACCACGGACGAAATACCCGTCTACACTAAATCCTATAGGTACCCCGAAGTACACAGAGCCGAGGTACGGAACCAAATTCAAAACATGCTAGACCAAAAAAATAATTCGACCTTCTTGTTCGCCATGGTCTTCGCCGATTTGGGTTGTCCCAAAAAAGATCGATGCATCGGGACACAAAAAAGTGGCGAATTGTAGTGGATTACCGGAAGCTGAATGAGAAAACAGTAGGTGACCGGTACCCTCTGCCGAACATTACCGATCTGCTGGATAAACTAGGGCGTTGTCAATATTTTTCGACATTAGACCTAGCCTCGGGTTTCCACCAGATCGAAATGTGCGAGGAAGACATAGCCAAAACAGCGTTCAACACCGAGCAGGGGCACTATGAATACGTGCGTATGCCTTTCGGGTTGAGAAATGCTCCAGCCACCTTTCAAAGGGTGATGGACAATATTTTAAGGGGTATACAAAACGAAAGGTGCCTTGTGTATCTCGACGACATAATCATTTTTTTCGACCAGTCTACAAGAACACGTTAACAGGCTCCGGGAGGTATTTGACAGACTAAGAGCGGCAAATTTCAAAATACAGTTGGATAAGTCGGAGTTTCTCCGAAAAGAAGTGGCATATTTAGGCCATGTGGTAACCCCGGATGGGATAAAGCCAAATCCCGACAAAATCAGGGCTATCAAAACTTATCCAATACCCAAGAACCCTAAACAAATTAAAGGTTTCCTTGGATTATTGGGGTACTATCGCAAGTTTATTAAAGACTTTGCGAAGGTAACCAAGCCGTTAACGAAATGCCTAAAAAAGGACGCCATTATTAATATTAATGACCCGGATTATATCAGTTGTTTCGAGTTATGTAAAAACCTCCTAACTAACGAACCTATATTGCAATACCCTAATTTTGCAGAACCGTTTATCTTGACGACGGATGCGAGTAATTTTTTCTTTGGGATCAGTACTCTCGCAAGGCAAAATCGGCTCCGATCTACCGGTGGCCTATGCTAGTAGGACGTTAAGTGAGTCCGAAATTAATTACTCCACTATACAGAAGGAACTTTTGGCCATAATTTGGGCTACCAAATACTTCCGGCCATATCTATTTGGTAGGAAATTCAAAATAGTCACAGACCACAAACCATTAACATGGCTATTCTCGCTGAAAGAGCCAAACTCTATGCTAGTCAGGTGGCGCCTGAAATTAGAAGAGTTTGACTATGAGATCGTATATAAAAAGGGGTACGCTAAATAAAAACGCGGATGCGCTTTCTCGAATAGAGCTGAACATGAACGAAGCCGGACCATCTAATGCACCAATTTTTAAATTTATGGAAGAATTCAATGAATCATTAGAATCTGATCGCGAAAATAATACATCGGTTGTCGCTGAAGCGGGCGACTTAGACGATCACGAAAATGCCGAGGAAGATGACGCAACAATCCATTCGAACCACGAAAACCCGATCGTTGCCGTCCCCATTGCCGATTGCCCGGTCAATTACGGTAAAAATCAAATAGTTATCTCCCTTGTCAATTTCGCACCAGCAGACCCTTCCGTTATCAGACTGTATAAAACAAAACAACGCATACTCGTTCAATTCTCAAAAAATAATTTAGAACAGGACATTATTAAATTTGTTAAGGAAATGGTGGCCCCCAAGGTAAAATATTACGTATATTTCGAAGACCCAATATACGAAGAGTTCAGCGCGATCCTTCAAAAGTATTTTAAAAATTCCCTGATTCAGATAGTCAGATGTACAAAAAAACTCATTGACGTCACAACCGATGACGAAATAAATCAATTAATTCAGAATAATCATGAGGGTAAAACCAATCATCGAGGAATCGATGAAACCGAAAAGCGGATTAAGAATACATATTATTGGCCTAACCAACAAAAATCTATTCAAAATTACATTAACAATTGTGACCTATGTCAAGTAACCAAATATGACCGTAGACCCCTGAAACTAGAATATAATATCACTCCTACAGCAACAAAACCATTCCAAATATTACATATAGATAGTATTACCCTAGAAAACTGTAAATTTCTCACTATTATCGACTCCTTTTCCAAGTATGCTCAAGCTTATAAGCTCAACTCAGCACAAGGTATCGAAGTAACAAATAAATTAGTTAAATATTTTACACACCATTGCATTCCAGAACAGGTTGTTTCGGATAATGGTCTAGAATTTAAAAACTCAGTAGTTCAAGAACTACTTAAAACTCACAAAATCGAAATACATTTCATAAGTTCTCAACACCCAGAATCTAACGGGTTAATTGAACGGTTCCACTCAACCTTAATAGAGCACATTAGGCTACTTAATAACCAAAATGAGTACAAAAACGATCCTATAGAAATTAAGGTAGATTATGCACTTTTGGCTTATAACAACACAATCCACTCAACTACGAATATGAAACCCTACGAAATAGTAACTGGGCACGTAGGCGGGAACTCCCCCTTTTAACATCGATATCGAAAATCAATTAGTTAATAATTATATTGAAAACCATAAAGAAAAGGTCAAACTTTTATACCAAAAAATTAAACGAGGACATTCAAAAGAAAAAAGAAAGTGTCATTTCCAAAGCTAACGAGAACCGCGAAAAACTTCCCGAAATTCCGGAGAAAATTTTTGTTAAAAATAAACAAAAACAAAGTAAAACGCGTAATAAATATAAACCTCAAACAATCTCCGACATTAATGAGGAGCGTAAGACTGCTAAAATTCTTCCAACACATGGTAACACTTGTGAAAAAATTCACATTTCTAACATTAAAAGACCAAAAAAGAAGGGAAAACCACAAACTCACACCTTAAACACTATTTCAGGTCCCTCGCCCTCGGACAAGGAACAGAGGTCACAAACATAACGGAAAATTTAGGCATTCTCCCGATTAATTTGGGCCCTGCCAGACTTCAGAAGAATGAACACACATTCGTCCACTATTACGACCTGCAACCTTTATATGATGAATACTCAAAATTAAACACTCAGTATAATGAACTTAGGTTAAGTTATTCTAATAATAGTATATTTAGTAGAGAATTAGATAATTACAATAAAATCGTAAAATATAGTCAAACGTTAGTACTAAGTAAAATAAATAACATTAAAATTCATAACAGAAACAAAATTTCTAAAAGAGGTTTATTCAACGGGGTTGGTTCAATAGTCAAGAGCTTAACTGGAAATTTGGATGCCTCCGACGGCGAAAAAAATATATAGCATTTTAAATCAGATTCAAAACAATGAAAGGAATCTGCATAATCAATTAAAATATCAATATTCTCTTAATCATCAATTGATAAATAACTTTAACGAAACTATACAAGATATTCAACATAATGAGGTAATGTTAAGAACGAAAATAATACAGCTAAGCCAGTTCATTGAAAATGGTGCTACACATCAGGATGTTCTTTTTGCAAAAGACTTATTTAATCAACTATCTATCCTTTACAATGCAATTCTCAACACTTTACAGGATGTAGAAAATTCAATAACATTTTGTAGATTAAATACATTACATCCAAGCATTATTAAGTCCCACGACTTATTTCTAGAAATTCAGAATATCGTCTCATTACGGAATTACCTTGCCTTTTGAAGTAAATTACAAAAATATTTTAGATTTTGAATCCATTCTAAAAATTCACTGTAAAATAGACTCCAACAAAATTACTTACTTCTTATCAATTCCTATTTATTCTGAAATAGAATTTGATCTGTTCTACATGCTACCTATACCAACAAGGCGTGAATCAGAATATTTAACAATAATTCCTAACGCGAAATTTATACTTAAAGCCAAAAATAATAACTTATTTAAGCCTCTATCTGACAAGTGTACCCAAGGCAAATGGTATCATTGTCCAAGTAACATACAAGTCAATTACAGAGCACCGTGTGAAGAAGATATCTTATTATACCAAAATTCAAGCCGCTGTCACCTTACCCAGCTAGAAATCAACGAAAATCACATCGAAACCGTTCCCGAGATCAATCAATACTTGGCCGTCCTCCCGAAAGAAGAAAACATCGAGGCCCAATGTGAGAAGTCAATCGAAACCAGATCACTAATGGGTATCTTCCTAATCAAGCGAGACTCTTGCAAATTACACTTCAGAGGACAGGAGCTAATTTTCCAGGAAACAAGTTATGGGAAGCCACTAGTTGTCAACTCTATCAGTCT
The DNA here is from genome assembly GCA_029963845.1 of Rhamnusium bicolor. Taxonomy (NCBI): domain Eukaryota; kingdom Metazoa; phylum Arthropoda; class Insecta; order Coleoptera; family Cerambycidae; genus Rhamnusium; species Rhamnusium bicolor. The sequence goes on from JANEYF010000939.1 coordinate 85,816, forward strand.
CCAGTCAAGAAACCATTATAACCCAAAGTTCAAAATCGAACTCAAGAAACTGAATCTCAAGGAGCTACCAACCAACACAATAATTCCAATCCAAGAAGAATCAATCAATAACTACCACATTCCAAGCCTCTGGACAGTCATATTGCATATTCTGCTAACAGCTGGTATATGCTACCTCTACCTCAGATGGAAAAAGAACAAAACGTCGAGCAGAAATAAAACTATCGATGAGACCAATGTACCTGTGGTAATGGAATTGGAAAACAAGACGATCAGCCCCCAGGGGATGCTTCCTTCTAAGGGTGGAGGAGTTATAGAGACGATTCCCACGATAATATGTGTATTAGATTTGCAGTGGATAAGTCCTCCGTAATATTGACAACCGTGTATTCAATTTCAGGAATATTAGATTACTTTTTAAACCAGAAATAAACTACATAGGATGGTCTAGTTTTGCAGAGCGACAAAGTCAGTGGTTGTTTAGAACGGAACAATCAACATGTTTTATTTTTTGAGTTCTATGTGACATTTACAACAAATTTTGCCTCTATCTCTTCATTGGTTTTAGATATATTTATCGACATTTTTCCAACTATAAGTATCGAGAAAACGGATTGCACATTCTTATATTAACGTTTTAAACTGTATCCATTGGTGGATCAAAAAATTATATTTTTTACACTCCCTTTAAATATTTGTTTATAATGATAATGGATAGAGCATGGCTCTATGTTTTTTTCTATATTTAACTGAAAAATATTCGTTTTTGCTTACAATTATTTTAAGGAAGATTAGAAATAGAAACCGGGAAATGATAATTAAAGTTGTTACATATGTATTTTTTACGTTATATTGTACAAGGTGATCACTTTCTTTATTTTTTTGCTAAAATATTTTTTATAATACTTTTTTGTATACGTATTAAACCGTTGTAACTGTTCTTATACAAGGTAGATCGAGAAGTAGTACTTTTTTTAAATAGAAGACCCTGTAAATAACTCCATTTTTGAATTCAGCACATTATTTTGGACATAGTTTATATAATATATTACCCATATACCCAAATTCAATTGTTATTGAAATATCGGCCGATATTTCAATAACAATTGAATTTGGGTATGTAAAATACGAGGAGTAGGACACTTCCGAAAATGTGTACACCTATTTATAAATACAAATGTATTTATGGTATTTAATTGTATTTAACTATAATAATGACCTATTTAGGTATTTATGAGTGTATTTATTTGTATTTACATAGACAGAAAAACCTATTTGTTTCTAATATTTTTGGTTTTTTACAAGGTTCTTCAATTTAAAAAGCATCACTGTGAAATTGATCAAGGTAGTCATCACATGGACCTATTTCTGAAGTCATTGGTAGACATCTAGTGATACCCGGAATATAGCTTTAAAGTTAACGTCAAATGTTAAAAGAAGTGAGTGAAATTTTATTTTCAATCAATAGGTACATTATAAATACCTACACAAAACTAGGACAAATTTAGAGAACCCGCGAGGACGCCACAAAAAAGAGAATATATCCTCGGAAACTCGGACGTCTGGTCACCCTACCCTGTACATATCAGTTACTTTAAAAATAAATGTTAAAAGTATTCAAAATGAGAATTTAAATATTTAGAAACATAGTATTTCATTTAAAAAAATATGAACTTTGGTTATGCCCTGTATACCTAGTTAAAAAAGTATTTAAAAATACAATAACAGATTCGTAATCTATGAGAAAAGTAAAACCCCTCCTTGAAAACATTACAATAATAACAATGAACAAAATAAGGGGTGGTATAGGGCTGTAGAGTATACCCAAAATCGACGTCTCGTGTTTTCTAATTGGGAAAGAAGGCATTTAACTAAAAAACTATGCATGTATTTGTTAGACATTAACCTAAGGAACAATTGAAGTTAATAGCCGAGATAATAACTAAAATCTAACAACTCGACGTCTCGACACTATAATGAAGATATTTTATCCAACTAATACCCTGTTTTGAGTATGTTACTGGAAAGTTTTTTTTTCTGATTCAAATATATCAATATTATTATTATTCTATTTTGAAATATTTACAAAAATATATAAAAACAGTTAATTAAAATTTAACTCCAAATTTAATATAAGCAAAATATACTGTCGCGTGTTTTCTTCACACAAACACCTCTCCTCCTGAAATTTTTTTTTTTAGGGCCCCGGAACCCCCCCCCCCCCCCTTTTTTTTTTCTTTACAAAAAAAAACACCCAAAAAAAACACACCCCCCCTTTTTTTTCCCCAAAACCCAAAAAAAATCCTCTTTTTTTTTTTTTTTCTTCTCTCCTTCTCCCCCCCCCCCCCCCCCCCCCCCCCCCCCCCCCCCCCCTTTTTTTTTTCCCCCTCCCCTATTCTTTATCACACAACCCAAACCCCCCCCCCCGCGGGGGTCTTCATTTCTCCCCTTCCACCCCCCCCACCCCAAACGCCGGGCCCCCCATACGTATAAGTAATATTAAATCACAGAAAACTGAAGATCTCGCTGAAAACTGACAATATTGTAGCTTATGTTAATGGTTAACAGATATATAAATTGTTGTTAATTGCCGTCTTTGATTAAAACTTCTGAAGCTCGAGTTTGGGACACCCTGTATAGTAGCCCAAGCAAAACATAATGCACAAGAGATAATACCGAGATCTGAGAATTAATGTACAAAATATTGCATTAATTTGCGCCACTGTACATAACATTTTGATACCTTATTGAAAACAAAAGAAAACGAAGAACAAGAAAACGTAATTTTATAAAAGACTATCCTCAACCCACAAATTTCACCGTAACGCATTTGTATATATTAAAATTTTTTTTTAAGGAGTTTAAATTTCTATTTCAATATACTTAGTAAGTATACAGCCAATCAACTGTAAAACACCTAGTAAAGTATTAAATTGTTTGCAATTATGGAATGCAAGTGCAAATTTCATCAGCTGTTTAATAAAATTATATTTGTTTTAATTACTAATCTTACATAACTGAATAACTGAAAATATCCAACACTAAAAAAATCTTTTCCAGGAAAACAAAGAGAGCTTCTATCTTAAAGTAATAATTTCCAGTTTTATTTGTGATATATACATCTAATAATAATAAACATTGTCAGCTTACCTTTATTTTATAACAGGTCACTGAAAAATAAATAAACAACACCTCTAAAACGCGACTGTTACCTATTTATGTTGGTATTTAAATGTATTTAAATGCTATTTAAATGTATTTAAATCTATTTAAATGTATTTAAATGTATTTAAATGTATTTAAATATATTTAAATGTATTTAAATCTATTTATATGTATTTAAATCTATTTAAATGTATTTATTAAATACTTTTACGAGATTTGTACACCTATTTAAGAAGTGTCCTACCCTCGGGTACTACCATTCAATCCAGATGAGGCTGCAGCTATTAAGGAAAGCCAGACAAAATTCGAAGATATTTCCGTTGAAACAGCTTTAAAAAATATTTCGAAGAACTATAAACCATTACATGAAAGCATAAAAAATTAGAAAAACGTTCGCAAGTGTGTTAAATAAAGACATCGGTTTTACCAAATTAAGACAAATATGTGATGGTGCAGCCCCAGATCCATTAAGTGCGCATACACTATTTTACGTATGCGTGTATTACATCAGTAGATGTCGAACAGTCGTTTTCAAAATATAAGAATATATTTTCACCAAAGCGAACATCACTCATGGAGACAACCATAGAAACATACCTGATGCTGCAAAATTGCTACACATCTTCTCCAGTTTGTGATAAGCAAGCTAGTTCGTCAAGCTAGTTAAGAGGGTAAGTTTTACATACATTGTTATAGATTGTAAGTTTATTGTTTCTCGTATTAGTTAATTTCGCGTATGCCACTGTCCCACGGAACATTTTTGACAGCCCTAGTTATAAGGTGTCCAAATTAATCAAAATAATGGACAAATTTACAATACACATAGATGGTAATGGTAACATTCTCTATTAAATTTGTATTTTAATTTTGATGTCTAGTATACACTTAACTGGTGTGACTCAGTATGTGTACTCCAGGAGGTCTAAGTAAACAAGGTGTGAAATTTTCCATCGTATTTTGTATTTTGAACTGTGTACGAAAGCATGAATTACATGATTATTGTATATTTAGGAAAATTATATTTCATGCAGGACCAAATTTTGATTTAAATATCTATATGTATATAAGGGTGTGTATAAGGAATTAACTATCAATAAAAGCAAATGTCTTTATGAAATAAATTATATTGTACGAGGTATTGAAAGTTAAGTATTTATTAATGGCGAAAACGTCAATTATCATCAAAGATTCGGCAAAATTGAGTAAAGGTTTTAAAAAAAGAAAAACAAAGAAAAAAAAAAGAAAAATAAAATGCATTTTGTTGCTAGTTTTACTTCCTCACCCCTCAAAGTACCTAAAAATCAAACAAAAAATTGATTTCTGTAAGCGACCTAAATAAATATTTACTACAAGAACCCAAGTTTTATACTATGTAATCAATGTAAATAAACCTTCAAGCCGTTCAAGACAAACTACTAACGAAGTTAAATTTCACTAGTATGTGGGCGAGGAAGCCGTATTTTAAAGTGCAGAGAAACCGGAGTGCAAGCAGGTGCTCCAGCCAAGCATGGTTAACGTTATCCATTTTATTAACATCTGAGAGTTGGATGCCCGTTTCAAAAACTTTAAAAATGCTGGGTAGTTCGTCTTGCCACTAGTCAAGCCATGCAGACATTTTTTATTACGTATTTTCTACTTCAATTTAGCATTCTTGTTTGTGTGGGTTATTAATCTTTGTTAAAAACTATATAAGCTTATTTAAACGTTGTTGAAACTATGACACACTTAAAGTGCATAGGTGGCTATGCGATGATGAAATGTGAATAACTGTCGTATTTTGTTTACTCACTTTTTATAGAATGAAAAAATAATCGTTCAGATAAGATATGATATCATTTTACGAGAATCTTAGTTAGTACGGAATTTCCATAATAAATAAACAAAACTTCATACAATATATATTTCCTAGACTAGAAAGTTCTTAACAGATTCAAAGCGACATAAAACTTACCAAACACAAACTCGAACCAGCGAGTGTATACATAAACAGACGAATATATCCAAGAAAATATGTTGAAACACTACACTGTTCACCAGCACTGCATTTCTACCACTTTCATACACAAATTTATGCACTACAAGCACGTTTTTTCCTTATTACACAATACTCTGATACCGTTTGATGCCCGTTTTAGTGATGTTTTTGATCAAAATGTTATCCTCGACGAGATAAAAACTTTGTTCACGTTGCTTCATGAAAACTAACCGAAAACCAGCCCGACAATCGAGTAAGCCAGGTATTGAAGCACGCTGAGGCCATACTGTTTACTGGTTCCCCGTTGTTGGTTAGGTTAGTCACAGCCATGTGCACTGGCGTGCAGTGGGGGTGAGAGGGGCAATATGGAAATGTAAATCAAATCTCAGGCAGTATGAAGAACAAAAATTAAATTGTTTGTTTCTACTTATTATTAGTTACGCATGGACTTTTACTTCACGTGGTACTTGTAATACACAACTACATATTTATTTGTGCTAGATATAGTTATAATTGATGGAAAAAGTATGATATCGTATACCGTGTAGACAGTCATTTACCGTTGGTAAAATTGAAAGTTTCCAAACAAACAGTTGACTAGGTTTCTCATCTTGCTTTCTTACGTACTCATCATAAAAACAATCTAAATGTGTTATTAAAACAACTAGGTATTTCCAAAATGTAACGTGTTTCTTTGTTTATAAATTTGTAATAAAAACAATCATTTCAAGTACATATTTTTCACGTAAACGACTTTTTAAACTGAAAAATACTTGTGTGTGTATTAGTTTAGTTTCAAAAACTAAATAGTTGACAATATTCCCATGTGTATTATTTGGAAATGCATCAATATTTGTAGAGAAATATTATTTTTCAAAGCACAGGTATCTAACCCAATGGCACATTTTCCATGTACATCACGCGACAATTCCATAAAATATGACCTCATCTCTATTTTAATCACACAAAATTAACGTCATAAAACAATAAGAATTGATTTATCTATATGTAAATAATCAATACCTACTAGTTTTTGTATCCGCAAAATACACTTAAAACAATATATTCAGTTGGCAGATCACACATTGTTTTCCTACAGTCTCAAAAGTTGTGACGTCAACGCACGCGTCTTATATAAACTTATGTCAATGTAACTGTGTCACTGGGTTTTTGTTTCGAAACTGTTGAATATGTGACATTATGACTCTTCGGGTCCATTAAGTGTTGTAAAAAACGTCACATATTTAAATGAAAATACTTTGTAGATTTTCTAAAAAAAATATAAATATCTTATATTTGTCATACCGAGTGTAACAGGATCATGGTACACCCCCTTTTCTCCGTTAGTTTTGAGTATAATTGATTGAAATTTAGGATATTCTATATGCATAATAAGCGGCACATTTTGACATACAAGTGATTTTTTTTTAATTCCGGTTTCGCCGGAAGTGACACTAACTTTGGATTTTTATATGGATTGTCCTGTATATTATTGCATTTTTTGAATTCTGCATAATTTTGTGATTCCAACGATACCAAATAAGTGACATTTCAAACGTCAATATATTTTATAATATAATTTTTAGTTTTCCGTTTAAGTGTGCCATGACGGTTCCGATTTATAAATGAATATTAAATTACGTGATTTATGAGCAATTAAAGTTCATCAAAATGGTTTTTGGGGAAAAACTCAATTTTTTCAAATGGAACCATATTGGTACCGTGGTACCATTTATTAGTACTATTAATAAGGAATTAATTCATGTCGTTTTAAATTTACGATAAATACAAACAAAATTACAGCTAAAAGAAAATAAGAAAATACAATTTTGTTCTAATTACCTTGTTATACATAAGGTGGCTTTGGAATACAAAAAATGAACACAAAATATTACAACAGTTGTTCAAAATGCTGTCCATTAACGTCAATGCACTTCTGAACTCGCATAGCTGTTTCTCGAAGAACGTTCGCCAATTGCTGGGCCGTTATGCTATTAATTGCGCGTCTTACTCGTAGCTCCAGGTCTTCACGGGTTGTAACGGCGGTTGCGTAGATTATATTTTTTAAATGACCCCAACCAAAGAAATCAAAGATCGTTAAATCAGGTGACCTTGAAGGCCACCTCACAGGACCATTCGTCGAAATAACGTTTTCTCTGAATCTCCGTTATGAAGGTAATCAATTACCTCCTATTCTTGAATTATGGGGAGGAGCTCCATCTTGTTGGAAATACATTCCCTGTCATAAATGGAAAGGTAATTCAGCTAAACTGTCCTCAGCTTCATTTTGCAGAAATCTGGCACCAGTCAGGGGTCCCTCAAATATTATTGGACCAATGATTTTACTACCGATTATTCCAAGCCAAACATTGAAACCGAACCTCACTTGAAAGTTACCCTCCCGTAATAAATTCTGATTTTCTTGTGACCAATATTTTGTATTTTGTCGGTTAAATAATCCCAAATTTGTAAACTAGACTCGTCCAAAAATAATATCATTTCCAAAAAATCATTGTTTGGCTGCACGTTATTCTGCAAAATCCAGTTGCAATATTCCCTCCTACGTTCGTAGGATGGAATAGTGCTGGTGCAATTGGTATTTAAAAGATTTATAGTGATATTTGTGCAAAATTCGGCTTACTGTTTGGTGACTGATTTCCAATGCAAACCCAATTTGCCTTAAAGAAACAGTCTTATCAACTTCTACTCGAGCCAAAACATTAATTTCCGTTCCTTCGTCAAGAATGAAATTTTCTTCGGGATCATCGATGGGCTCACTTCGGAATTGAGTTTCAAGACGATTAAAATAATTTCTTGCTGGTTATTGTCTATCAGGATATCGTTCGGCATAAAGGTGTCTAGCCGCAACGGCATTTTTTCTACATTCTCCATAAATACTTAACATGTCCACATTTTTATCTCTTGTATAAATTTGCGGCATTTTGAACACAATTAACAAGAATTTTGAACAATTTTTAAAGACACAATAAAAACACCGGTAAACCAACAAATGTTTGACAAGCTAAATATTTCATTGTTTTCAAAGCCACCTTAGTTACTTCTTAACATTTAATTAGACCAAAATTGTATTTTCTTATTTTCTTTTAGCTGTAATTTTGTTTGTATTTATCGCACATTTTAATACGACATGAATAAATTCCTTATTAATAGTATAAATAAATGGTACCACGGTACCAATATGGTTCCATTTGAAAAAATTGAGTTTTTCCCCAAAAACCATTTTGATGAACTTTATTTGCTCATAAATCACGTAATTTAGTATTTTTGACGGGATTTCGATTTTTCTAGCATTACACGGATCATTTTGAATAAATCGGGACCGTCATGGCACACTTAAATGGAAAACTAAAAATTGTATTATAAAAAATACTGACGTTTAAAATGTCACTTATTTGGTATCGGTGGATTCAGAAAATTATGCGTGTTCAAAAAATGCAATAATATACAGGGTGTTCTATTTTAAAAACGTTAGTGTCACTTCCGACGAAACCGAAAGTGAAAAAAAAATCACTTGTATGTCAAAAAGTGTCACTTATTATGTATATAGAATATCCCAAATTTCAATCAATTATCTTCAAAACTAAAGGAGAAAAGGGGGGTGTCCATGATCCTGCTACATTCGGTATATGTATTATTTACCATAATCAAAATGTTGACCTCTCTACACATGAGGAAAAAATATGCAGTACATGTTTTAAATCATGAATTAACTGGAGGTTACTAGCACTATATTTTCATAAAAAATCGATGAGATTCTAATACAAACCACCCCAATTAAAAATTAACTTATGCATAAAATATTTGTTGCTATGCTATAACCACTTCCACAACAAATGTAAAATTGAAAAAATTTGAATTCTAAAAGTGTGAGTTTAGCTAACCCACGATTGAAAACCAGGCCTTAATGGCAAATACTTTAAACACACATATTTTAGTAAGTACAACTTTCAGGTTATTTTCATAAAATTCTCTATGTTTATAAACAACGTTAACTAGGCCATCATTACAAGATTCTTAAAAAAATTAATATATCTTCAGCGCCCCTCTAAAAATATCTATCAAATGAAGGCCATATTTTTATAGCCACAGCTCAAATGTACATAAGTGAAAATATGGGGACGGAGATTTAAAGTTGAGCATCCCGTATGTGCTCTCTGGTAGTCTATTAAGAATTCAAATTTTTATAAGTATTACAAGTAAATACAAAAACGGGATTGTGTCTATGGTTTCATATTCACTGGGTACATAATATAATAAATCATAATGAAATGTATAATATAAATTAGGTCATGTCTACATAAGTATTATCTACAAATCTAAATTATAGAGTTTAGCAGAATATTATCGTCAATGTTATTTATTTATATTTTTTGTGTTCGCGTCATACTTAAACAGGACCGTACTTATTTGGCTACCGGCAGATCTTGTAATTTGTCATTCGCAGTTTAGTTTTAAAGATACTAATTGTTATTATACCTACTAGTTCCACATACGCCGCTATATGTTTGAGAGTTCCAAATACTGACTACATTTATTGGAACTAGTATAATATAGTTAATCTTGAGAGTATCGGGAAGTACATAAAAGTCATCAAATGCATATAGTCGGATCATTTGATGATATATGATACAATATCTTACCTTGTGTTTCTTTTGGACGTAGTCGGTAACATCCAAAGTTAATACAAAGATGGCTGAAAGTATTGGTAATGTAACACTAATATATACACAAATTATTTTTAACTAGCGATCACAAGATTGAAAGCATATTACTAATATTAACTACTAAAACATTTGTCACCTATCAGCCGCAAGTATTGGCCATTTTATCCACGCTAATCCAGACGTATTTCTCATTGCTATATTGGCCACTAATACGAGAACCAGACCTTTAAAAAAGTTCGTTGCTTTAATTTCGCACTGTTTACGCAGATATTTACGAATTATTCACATAGACGTTTTATAAATACGTATTTAGTGTGTATTCCAATGACTTCGAAGTCATTGATGTATTCATGTTCAACATGGAGCAAAGGGCGTAAACGTCAACTAGCAACGCGATCTGTCTATATCAACCTATTAGTTGCTGTTGGACCTTCAACAATAACCAGTCCCGTCTGTCAGTAAGTAATTGCTATTTGTAGCTGCTAGCCGTCCAATTACCTAATAAAGACCTTATTTTTTTGTTCGATAAGTCATTTACAACATAATATTATATGTACAGAAAAGTCTTCTCTAGAATTTACTGCTACCTTTCGATCACTAATTATATAAGTATACGAGTGTAGAATGAATAGAACAAGAGAAAGAGGAAGGTAGTGCAAACCGTAAGAAACTCTCGTGAAGAAAACTCTTAAGAAGTGTAAGAAATAAAATTATGTAGTTTTAATACTCAGAAAAACAGTATACTCTTGATATAGTGTTATTTACCAGTAATTATAATGTTGTTACTTTCACAGAAATTCTTAAATATTTAAGAGCCGACCCTGCTCTTTGCCTTATGGTTTATAAAACAAGACGCCAGTAACAAAAATGATAACGTCGCTTCTATTAATAACTAATACGTTATTTATTACATTACGTTAAAAAATTACTTTCCCTAGTTAAATGTTGAACATGTTAAAACATGTTTTAACTGTTTATACATACTTGCAAAATAAATTAGATTAATATTACAGTGTGTGATATAAAAAACACAATCTTTGCTTGTGTCTATGCTCTCTATGCTTTGAAATCTTTAAATCTTAGAAGTTATTTATTACTAAATAAATATTTTCTGGAATTAATTGCCTTAAAAAAATAGAAACATTGACGCCACCACAGAAGTGCCGTTTTAGGTGTAGACATTCTCGTCAGTGAAGTGACTTTGAATGAGGCCGATTAATTCGCATGAGGGTATTCGGACATTCTTTAAGGGATATTGTCAATCCTTTGGGCCGTAAAGTAACAACGGTATTAAGATCTTGGTCAATGTGGTGTAAGGAAGGTTGATATGAGAGAGAATGCGGATCCAAGAACAACCACACATCGAGAAGAACACCATCTGCGAACTTTGGTCTTACGAAATAGATTTTCCACGACGCGAGTTATGGGAATACAAGGGATAGAAATTTTAGGTCGATCAGTATATAGACGAATTAGAAGTACTGGATTTCAGTCCTATCGACTATTTTGGTGCCTACTCCTTATTCCACACCATCGCTCCCAAGAGGCCGACGAGGAGAACGTCAACAGTTGAAATTCGCTGTTAATCGTGAGACAGCCCTTACTTATGGTGTGAGAATTTGAGGTGGGATATGCTATGGCATTAACTCACCATTAATACTCATCTGGGGTAATTTGAATGCTGCCGATTATTTAACAGACATGCTAGAATCGTTGCCGTGCCTTATCTACAAGCGTTGAATAATCTAATTTTTCAGCAGGATAATTATTGTCGTTCTCATACAATAAGGGTTACAACAAACATTTTAGAAGAAGCTAATGTGTAGGGCTGTCAAAAATGTTCCGTGGGACAGTGGCATACGCGATATTAACTAATACGAGAAACAATAAACTGTTACAATTTATAACAATGTATGTAATACTTACCCTCTTACTAACTTGATGAACTAGCTTGCTTATCACAAACTGGAGAAAATGTGTAGCCATATTGCAGCTTCAGGTATGTTTCTATGGTTGTCTCCATTAGTGATGTTCGCTATGGTGAAAATATATTCTTATATTTTGAAAACGACCGTTGGACATCTACTGATGTAATACATGCATACGTAAAATAATCTTTGAATGCACTTAACGGATCTGGAGCTGCACCATCACATATTTGTCTCAATTTGGTGAAACCGGTGTCTTTATTTAACACACTTGCGAACTTTTCTTTAACGCGCTCATTTGTTGCGTCACCTATATCGTGTAGCAGTAGATTTACTTCGTCCACTATTTGCAGTGACTCCGCTAACGACAACGCACTGTTTTCTAATTTTTTTATGCTTTCATATAACGGTTTATAGTTCTTCGCAATATTTTTTAAAGCTGTTTCAACGGAAATATCTTCGAATTTCGTCTTTCCTTAATAGGTGTAGCCTCATCTGGATTGAATTGTAGTATCACAGCTTTCATTTGTTGGAAATATTCAGCATAATAAAAAGCTGCCTGCAACCATGATCCCCAACATGTAATAATCGGCTGTGATGGTTCAGGAATACCAGGACACTTGATATGAAATGCACGGAGACGTTTAGGAGATTTTTGTAATTGCTATTAATGTTAATTGCTATTAATTGCTATTAATGCTAATGTTATTAATGCATCTACCTCTGGAAAACCTTTTCGAATGGTTTCTGCCACAAGATGTAAAGCATGCATTTTACACGTAACATGTATAAACGTACAACCTTGGTCTTGCAAAGAACGGCCTACCGAACGCATTGTCACGGCGCCATTAGTCACAAACATCAACACTTGACTTTTTGACAGTTCAAATTTTTCTAACGTCTCCAGCATCACCATGGTAACTGTTTCACTAGTACACTGACTTAGTCTTTTGCTAGCTAGTAACAGTGAAACCGTCGGTTTAAGAGGGTCCAGTACTCGTACTATAACATTTAAAATAGAATATTTTTTACAATCTGTTGTCTAATCAACAGATAACCACAGCCGTGTATTTTTTAATTCACATTTCATCTTATTTACCATGTCTATGTGTACAGTTGGTAGATAGTTACATAACGTTGTGCGACTTGGTAACTTCACCTGGGCATTGTGTTTATTCCAGAACTCTCGAAATGGTTGTTTATCGAGTATTGCAGCGGAACATCACAGCCAATCAGCATTAATAGTAAATCAAACATAAACTGTGTTGTCGAAGGCACGCCATTTTTTTTATTTTTATGGTGTACACTATTTACTTGAAGTCCACAATCATGCTTATCCCAGCACATCAGATCTGTCTCGCACACTTTACAAATTATTTTAGCACCATTATAGAATAAATCCGGAAATTCACCTATGAATTTATTCAGTTTGTCAGCAAATGGCCGTTTTATACCCCTGCGTACGTTTGCCATGCTTTATTATTAAATTAATATCAACAATACAGTACAACAAATAAAATAAAAACACAAAAACAATATGCAATACGCCCAAGTGACTTAACGTGTCCACAACTTGAAAGTTAATAATAGACTGGACTGGAGAAAGAGTTTCGCGGTCAAGGTGAATGCCGACGACAGTAAGTACATGATACACAGAAACGATTTGCAGCTTTACTAATATGGTAGTGCTTCCATGGCCGCCAGATTCACTCGATCTGTCTTAGATCGAACATGCGTGGGACATGATTGATAAAAGAGTGGAACATTTACCCTGTCCCCCGGATAAGTTTAGAGATCTTTGGCTTCGTATCCAACAGGCTGATGAGATACCGCAAGCCGGCATTAATCATATCATTGAAAGCATGCATAACAAGTGTATCAGTGCATTCTAAATCGCGACGGACCCACTAGTTATTAAATAACTTTTTTTTCCGATTCTCACAATATTTAAATTTCAGTCACTTTACTGTCATACTAGGGGACAACTTGGTTACAATTTAAAAAAAAATTGTTCGAATAGAATGATCGCGTTACATTTTTTATTAAAACCAGTATAGGCATTCTGTCTATATGTAGTTTCCATATAAATATGTTTTTCCTGTATTTCCCCGAATAGTTTCTCTTAACCGACCAAAACTAATTTGTTTAACAAAAAGATGAAATTGTCAACGGTTTCTCATACAATATCAACCTTGACCTCTGCTTAAACTTACATGCACGCTTATGTACATTGAAATTATTCAAGCCCCACCACGCGTCCATTACATTACGAGACGAGCTTTAGGTTCGTCACATCACAGCGTTATTTTTTTATGCACCTACGAATATATCTTACCGGTATTCTTTTAGTCATTTAGTAGCAAATAAAAAAATACGTAAGTAATTTTAGAGAAAGTTCAACGACAATGTTATTATTGCGTGCCTTCATGGTCGATTTAAAATTATGCATAATAATAATGGCTATGACTAAATGTGATAGGAGTGTTTGGGATAAATGTATTGCCATTGAGGGTCACACACTTGTGCCTTTTGAGCACTTCGGTGTCAATAACAGTATACAATTAACAGGAAAAAATTACACAATAATAGTATTTTGGGATGATAAACCGCTTGTATTAACTCGGCCATAGTTTGTTTGGATGCATACAATTTTATAGCGGCTAATTTTCACACATCGATTTCGTTTAAGTCGATAATCAAGTTACTACTGTATGTACATAATCGTATTTTCTAGTGTTTTGTATCGAACAGTGGTTCAATCGAAGATTGTAGCGATGATTAACAGACTTGGCAAAAATGTGCCGCAGGGCATTGGCGTACACATCATAATACGTGTAATAAAAGAAATTAACTAATAATAAAAGCGATAAACTGTTACAATTAATAACAATGTATACATAACTTACTCTCTTAATTAGCTTGGTCATCACAAACTGGAGAAGATCTGTAAAAACTGCTGCATAATGTATATTTCTATGGTTGTCTTCGAAAGTAATGTTTGATGTGGTAAAAAATATGCTTATATTTTGAAAACGACAGTTCGACATCTATTGATGTAATACAAGCATACTTAAAATAATCTTTGAACACACTTAACGGATCTGCCATCAGTACCATCACAAATTTGTCTTAATCTGGTAAAACCGATGTCTTGCTTTAACACACGTGCGAAATTATCTCCAATGGGCTCATTTTTTACGTCACCTACAGAGTGTAGCAGTCGATTTACTTCGTCCACTATTTGCAGTGACTCCGCTAACGACAACGCACTGTTTTATAAGTTTTGTATGGCGTCATGTAATCCTTTATAGTTCTTCTGAGTAGTTTTTAAAGCTGTTTCAACAGAAACATCTTCGAATTTTGTCTGGCTTTCCTTAATAGTTGCAGCCTGTCTGGATTAAATTGTAGTATCACAGCTTTTTAGTTGTTGTAAATATTCAGCATAATAAAAAGCTACCTTCAACCATGTTCCCCAAAGTGTAAGACTCGGCTGTGGTGGTTCGGGAATACCGGGACACTTGCTATGAAATGTACGAAGACGTTTAGGAGATTTAAGAAACACTTTTTTTGTACTTGCCATTATATAATGCATTTACCTCTGGAAAACCTTATCGAATAATTTCTGCCACAAGATGTAAAGCATGCACTTTACACGTAACATGTACCAACCTAGAACCGTGTTCTTGAAGAGAACTGCCTACCAAACGCATTGTCGTGACACAAACATCAACACTTTACTTTTTGACAGGTTGAATTTTTCTAACGTCTCAAGCACCAGCAGTGTAATTCTTTGGCCAGTACACTCAGTTAGTCTTTTGCTAGCTAGTAACAGTGGAAATGTCGGTTTAAGACGGTCCAGTACACGTATTATAACATTTAAAATACAATTTTTTTACAATCTGTCGTCTTGTCAACACATAATCACAGCCGTGAATTTCTTAGTACACATTTGATCTTATTTACAATGTCTTCGCTTACAGTTGGTACATAGTTACGAAACGTTGTACGACTTAGTAACGTCACCTTGAGATTGTATTTATTTCAGAACTCCTGAAATGGTTATTTATCGAGTATGTGCAGCGGAACATCACAGGCAATCAGCATTAAGAGTAAATCGAACATAAACTGTGTTGTCGAAGGCACGCCATTTTTTTTTAGTTTTATGTAGCACAGAATTTATGTGACGTTTACAATCACGTTTGTCCCAGCACATCAGGTCTGTCTCGCACACCTTACAAATTATTATAGCGCTATTGTAGAATAAATCCGGGAATTCACTGATAAATACTTGTCAGCGTATGGCCGTTTTTTTGCTCTTGGGTAGCTGACCTACTTTATTATTAAATTAATATCAAGAATAAAATATAACAAATAAAATTATCAACAATACAACGGAGAGGAATAAATTACGTTGTACACACACTACGAGGCATAACAATAGACTAATATCAGATGTTAGTCTTTGCTAAAATAGTAAACAAGTCTCGCTTACGTATTTGAGTATTTCTCTACCTGGCAACGCCCTTGACTTGCGAACCGATTTGCCAACTCTAGATGAAACAAAAGGTTGAAAAACCGTGTAGTTTATTGGTGGTACTCCTCGTCTAAACGTTTGTCAATACTACCTATAGAGTGGCCTTCCAAGTCACCAGACCTAATCCCATTCGATTTTTTCTTGCGGGATTATTAAGATCTACAACATAGAACGAATTTCGCAAGGAACTCGTCTTAGTCCGCCAAATGTCATTACAAACGCCCAGGAAGAGTTTCTTTTTCATCTTAGTCACTGTCAAGCGGCGCTTGGGGCAAATTTCAAGCACTGTGTTTAGTTAATTATACTGTACATTTTTAATAATATAATTTAATCTAACTGATCCTGATTATCTAACTTTTTTTGGAACCACCTGTAATGTATATAGTTTATTTCAAACTTATTTGCAGCATAAAAAACGTCGGCTTCTTTGACGGCAGTAAAGTGATCAAAGAGGCCGACGTTTTTTATGTTACAAATTAGTTTGAAATAAACTGTACACTACCATATGTAGAAAAAATATGTTCTATCAAGTGACGAAGTTAAAAATATAGGGTTCCCGTTTAAAAAAATATATCGATGAATTTATAACTTTGATAAATATATGAAAAGGTTAAAAAAACGCTATTAAGCGTAGCTAGCTGGGTTTTTCATTGAACTACAACAAAGCACTCCTAGATGGCGTTACTTACAAATTGCTAACATTCAGTGGTCACTCATTATTTTATCCTCATGTCAATTTAAAATTTCTATATCAAAAATATACAAGTAATGATTTTCCAGTTACAGATGTTATTTATGCCTATGTACCAAATATCTCTCAAATCTGACTTTTCTCATTAATTTTGTGTCATAATATTCAATTTAAATTTATCGGTTTTTCTGGTACGCAGGTGGCAAAATACCCAACAAAAAGAAAGAAGTAAAAAGGGTTTCTTTTTACAAATCAGAAAAAATATACATTTACGTTTCTTTATTTGCTACATCTGTGTAAACTTATGATTCTAGTTATTTATCATTGATTGTCAAGTTGATCAGTATTTTAACAATGAGTCTTTTCGGCTACCCAAAGAATTGAAATGTTGATATTATTAGGATGTGGTGATAAAACAAGAGCGCAGAAACAGGTATGCAAAATCTGCGACGGTCAGGATACTAAGTATCCTAACCGTCGAATTTCTCAGTCTACGGTTAATAGAATAGAAAACAAATTTCGTAAATTTGGAAATGCCACAGATATTCCTAAATCTGGTAGAAAACGCATTTTAGACGATGAAAAGAAATTGGATATATTGTTAGATATTCAAGATAATCCACATAAACCTACAAGACAAATTGCCGCCGATAATGATGTTAGTGAAACGTCCATATTGCGTCTTCTAAAAATGAAAATTACCGCCCATATAAAATTCATTTGGCTCAAGAAGTTAACGACGATGACCCTGATCGCCGATTGGAATTTTGCGAAATCATGGCAAATAGATGCCAAGATGATCCGTTATTTATAAAAAAATATTATTTTTTTCAGATGAAGCAACATTTGTCTTAAATGGAACAGTCAACAAGCAGAACTGTAGATACTGGAGTACAGAAAATCCACATTGGATGATGGAGGCCAATACTCAATATCCTGAGAAGGTGAACGTTTGGGCTGGAATTATAAATTCTCAAATTATCGGACCATATTTCTACGACAGCACATTTGCTAGCGCGCGTTACTTGAATTTCTTGCAAAATTTCTTAGTTCCAGAGTTAAGAATACTTTTCCCAGATGATGACAACCCTAACTGAATTGATAGAAATATTTGGTATCAGCAGGACGGAGCTACACCACATTTTGCATTGGAAGTAAGAGCCTATCTGAATCAAGCTTTTCCCAACAGGTGGATCAGTGGACGCTGTGAAATTGAGTGGCCTGCCCGTTCTCCCGATTTGACCCCGCTTGACCATTTTACTTAAAATCGAAAGTCTACTTCAACAGACCAAATAACGTCTGATTTAAAGGACAGAATAAGGCAAGAAATTAATCAAATCATTCCGGAAACGATACAAAATATTTTAGAATTCCAGCAACGGCTCCATTATTGTCAAGAAGCAACGGGCGCCCAGTTTGTACATTTGATTTAAACTGTTTCGTGTTCTTTTGTTTACTTAGTAACATTAAAAATGTAACATTTTTCAATAAAAAAATTAGACAAATTCAAAAAAATCTTATACTACTAGACAGAGAATTAAAAACCCTTTCAAATGAGCTATCACACGCACCCTTCTCCATTTAAAATTTTAAAGGGATAGCTGTCACTCCAAGGAGTGTTGAAGAGGGAGGTATGAAATCATGCTCAAAAAATGTCATTTTAGAATTAAAAATTGACGTGTTTCAGGATTTTACTCATAACTTGTAAATTACGTAGTTAATGCATTTATCCGTTATTTATGGACATCACTGTATAAACAAAATAAGGTCCCACTTGGACAAATTTATTGTATCCCTTTACTTTCGGTTCTGTATACTAAAGAACTAATGATGAAAAATAGTATAAT
>JANEYF010000940.1:0-100147 GCA_029963845.1 Rhamnusium bicolor
AACTGACTACACTTCTAAAACTCCCAAGACTGTTAACCAGTGGCGTAGGCAAAGAGGAGATGTGACAAAAATAACTCTTCAAATATTACACATAATTAGACAAGAAACAAAAAAATGCCTAAAGCTCAAAAAATAGTCGGAACAAAGTGGTGTACATATTATGCCAGTAGAATTTATAATAAAATATCGATACATTTAAAAAATTTAAACATAAAAAATTTAAAACCGAAATTGATAAATGGATAAAAAATACTCCATACGAAATACTAGATAAATTTATAAATGCTGGCTCAATTAATATTAAGCAACATTATGAAATAATCATTTCCAATTTTATTTAGAAATACAATATATGTATACATATATATGCTCTCGAGTAACATACTTTATTAGTTGTTCTTTATAAAATATTGTTTTAATTTTTCTTCTCGTTTTTTTTTTTTGGTATCTGAGCATAAAGTGTATGTTCTATAACCTAAAAACTTATAATTTTATATTACTTTATAGTAATTAATAGTTCCTTCTTTTTCTTTTTTTGTTATAAATTTTCCCATATTAACTTTATAATTTAATCAGCACTCACGCGCAGTTTTAAACTTTTGTGAGACTTACTTTTTATTATTGACAGTGAAGATTTATATTTTTTTAGATTATTTTTATATATTTATATTAATAGATATCATTTATTTTATATGTTGTAGAAAAAATCTATGTAAAATTATGTAAATTTTAAATCTTGCCAATAAATATATTATTATTATTATTCAGTTGATGGCTAGTCGTATGCGGTAGTATCAAAATGAGTCAAAAATTTTCATATAGTAAAGACTAACAATTAATTGATGGGGTGAAGCAGCATGCTCTTAATAATTGCAAATTAAAAAATATACATCTCTTTTAATATCATTTTTTATAAAAAAAGTACTCTTTTAGTGTACTTGAAACCTTTTCTCTGGTCACCATATAATCTTGGCTCAATGAGTAATTCAAATGCACCTTCGATTTAAAAAAGTTTTTTATTTTACGTCTTTTTTCACATTTCAATAAATCAAAAAGTTTTCCTCCTGTTCCTCTTATTCTAACAACAAAAGCACACACAATTTTTTTTCTCATGATCCATTTCTGTTACGATACAGAGCAAACTGCTTTTAATTTTTTATAGGAAATCGCCTCCGCGAACAAACAGACAGCGCCGGATTTGGTTCGGTTCAACCTAGCGGACAATCCTAGGAAACTGTACCTTTAGAATGTCGTCACTTGCCGACCTAAATGCCTTCCACCATGAGAGTTTACCCATATGGGCAAAGAATTCTGTTACATCTGCCCCTGATAATCCGTGAAGCTCTGGCAAGACAAAAGCTTTCTGGGGACGAAGTGCCTCATATAGTAGGGTAAAATTTACGTATCGTTTCATGCCATGTCCAATATACATTTCTGAATTTAACGGAAGCATTGAGTATCTTCTTAGAGCCAAAATTATGACTTTTCAGAGAACCCGCTCCACCTAGCCCCTCATAAAGTGTCTTAGTAATGTAATAAGTACCTATCGAAATGTTGATGCTCTCTTAAAAAAAATATATCCAGTACTGTGTGCTCTAATACCATGACGCCATTTTGTATTTAAGCCGTACATTTTTTCCCACACCATTTACAGCATATCGCCATGTTAATTCGTAATATACGTTTCTTTGTGAAGATATTGGTACCAAAAAATCTGACATTTTATTTGCTTCATATTTATGTATCTCGAAAAAAAATAATGAAATAATTATGGGTATTACAAAAGCCTCCTTTCAAACCTAACATAATAACAATAATAAATACCTATAGTTTTTTTATATTTTATACTAGCATTCTTATCTGAATGCGCTAATAAAAGTTTTAGGTAGATAGTGAATCAAACACAACACTTCCAATACATTTTATCGTAGCAACTATTGAAATAATCTAGAAGCAAGAATTCGATTAAATTAACAGTATTCTTAGTATTAGAAGCAAAAAAATATTGGGATTAAAGAAATATTGACTCACCAAAAAAGAAATTTTTTACACTTAAGAAATGAGTCCCTCCAGTTACAATACAAAAACGAGGACCCCTGAAAAGTTCAGGAAGAAGGAAATACGATATACATCGAACTAGCAGTCTTCTTTTTTTGTATTTGTAACTGGAGGGAATCATTTCTTAAGTATACAAATTTCTCATTTTGATGAGTCAATATTTTTTTAATCTGAATATTTTTTTGTTTCTAATACTAAGAAAACTGTTATTTAATTCAATGCAATTCTTGCTTCCAGATTGAGCAGTTGTTTTAATAGTTTCTACGATCAAATGTATTGGAAGTGTTGTGTTTGATTCACTGGCTACCTAAATCTCTTATACTAGCGCATTCAAATAAATCATTCTTATCTATATATAGTATAAAATATAAAAAACTAGGTATTTATTATTGTTATCATGTTAGGTTTAATATACCCAATAATTATTTCATTATTTTTTTCTAGAAATATTGGTACCAGTCCCATATTTGATCATTAAATGTCCCACGGTTTTAGGAGATTACATACTACAAGCTAAGAAATTATTTTGACAATTTCGTTAACTAAACATATGGTTCAGATCTCCTATCTCAGCGCCAGATAAACATTCTGTTTGTCGAGGACTTCTGTTTTGTGTAGATGAAAAGGGAATTTGCCATGATTAAATATGATACGTGAAATTGTAGACATTTTTTTTATTTACATATTTATAATTGTTGTCATTAGTGAAAGAATATTCTTTATTTAGGTATTTCCGTCCTTTTAATATGCAACATGAAATCAAATAATTACTTTACATATAATGTATAAATCTAGACTATATGGCGACACTATTTTCAAAGACACATTATTAAAGAATCAATGAAACAACTACCCTTTCTCTTCCATAATACTTAGAAGAACTATATTACATGATTTCATGGCATACTAATACTAATATAAAACAGTAATGGAGTTAAAATATTAAAAATAACTTATTGAGTGGGACAGAAGTGCGATATTAGCACTTTTAAATAGAATGTTATCATTTGCTAATGAACATTTGAACGGTACTGATACAAGTTTATTTTGGAAAATGCTATAATTTTGCAGAATTTAAACAAAATATTTGTATATATTTATTTTATTTATTTTCAATAATGGACCTGTTAAGCAAATTTCTATCTTGAAACAGAAAATAATTTAGACCATATGAATACTGAAATGTAATTTTGCTTAAAAATAAGATAAAATATTATGTTTCATCATTCTACCAGCCAATTCTCATCAAAAGATGAGGATTAAGATGCGATCACAGTTTTGGTGCATGCGCCGGTTTGACAATAATTTAAAACTTTCACATTTTTACCTTAAGTATCGAGATATGACTATTATTCTCCTGTCCAATTAACAAGAGCAAAAATGTCAAGAGACAATGCAATTCTTCTCATTTTTCTTGGGGCTTACTACCATATGAATGTCTTCTAAGATTGATTTCTAAAGAATACAATTATCCAGAATAATACTGGAAGAATAAACCTCTACGCTTATAACTTTGCAGCAAAGAAACAGTTAAATGGTGATTTTTGCTATGGTATAGAACAACAAAATATTTCCGTAACGCTTCGGAAACGAAATCTGTTTCTTTTCTCATAGTTTTGTAGCTCTTGTAAAATGTGTGTAGCGTGAAACTCGACACATTTGTTTACATGATATGCTTAGATAATTACGTAGAACCGTTAATAGTTCAATTATACAATATTATTTTTATTCCATTCTTCTTTTTGTATCGAACCACGTTGTACCAAAATCTACAGAACAATTAATTGGATAAACATTTCTCTTCATTTAATATTACTGCCGAATGTTTATTTTTTTTTGACTTTTTCAGCTTTTCGAAGAATTCCAGTTTATTCTATGTTCATTTTCCAGCATGTTCGGAAGTTTTTGATTTCTCAATTTCATTCCTCCTGGTATAATTATGCTTACCTAACCTTACATTGAGAGATCTGGATGACTCTCTCACATAATATTTATTGAACTTACACGTAATTCTGTAAATACAGTCTTGATTTTGTTCATAATTTACGGGTTTTGTTTTTGTTAAAACGGATCTCGTTTGAAACACTATCCTGACATGAAATTCATCTCCAATACGACGTAACTTTTCAGAAAAGTTTTATATACATATGAGTAATAATTATTGTATATTGATATTCAAGTTTTTGTTGTATCGATTCTCAATGTTTATTCAAGTTCTGCCAACAAAAAGTTCTAGATGTTCATTAATCATTATGTACTAAAACATCTTTGATAAATTTGTTCTCATTATTTAATATTTGATTATCAGAAAAAAATGTTTTTATCCATTCATACAAATATAATACAACAACCCTTATAACATTAGTTGACTAGTCAGATTTAAAAAGTAAATGTATACTAGTTTCAAATGTGTTATTGATCTTCTAGAATATCTAAGAAGGACAGAAGGGTAATTCATTTCTGCTTCTCCAAAGTGAATTTAGTGGATGGTTCTTTATCATATAAATATTTTCTAAAAAACTATGTAACAACGAAATATTAGCGGACCAAATTATAAAATTGTCGTCGATATTTGAAAATCTACGTCGGGTTGGTGATAAGTTTCATGTTGAGTGCAGTGTTTTAAAGATTTAATACTAATACTTGTCTTTGTTAAAATGGATCGCCACCATTTTAACAAAAACAAAAAAACCGGTAAACTCTGAGTAAAACTGAAATAACCGTATTTACAGTATCCCATGTGAGTTTAATAAACATTATGTAGAAAAATCATCAAACCTATCAATGTAAGGTTATATGCGCATAAAAATTATATTGCGAATGATAAAATTGAGAAATTAAAAATCTGCGAACATTACTGTGGAAAAAATGGACATAGAATAAATTGGGAGTCGGCGTAAATTTTAACAAAAGGGCCGACAGTTAAATAAAAAATTAAAGAATCAGCAACTATGCCATTAAATAAAGAGAAATATTTTTCCAATTGTTCTGTAAGTTTTGCTACAATAAATAATTCTATGTAAATATCTATACTTACATATAAAACAAATAATATATATATGTGTATAAGTATGTATGAGTTTCACACTACACAATAACAAATTTTATAAAAGTTACAAAACCATGAGAAAGAAAACAGATTTTGTTCTTGAAACGGGGGAAATAATTTATTAGTACTTTGTTGTTTTATACTAGTTATCAAAAAACACCCTATGATTGTTTTTTTGTCATAAAGTCATAGGCGCAGAGGTTTATTCTTCCACTTTTGTACTGGGTAAATGTATTTTTAAAATATTCAGTCTAGAAGAATTATTCATGTGGTAGTAATATCCAAGAAGGAAAAAGAAAAATTGAAAGAACGCCATGAATGACATTCAGATAATAAATGCAAAGATATTATTGTGTTAAATAAAAAATTAGACAATTTTAAACTATCATATTGAGATATGAATTAAAATCTACGCTCTAAGGATTCTTGCATACATTACACTCTTATTGAAGATATTTAACTTCACTTTCACTTTCCTAAAACATAGTAATAGGAGATATATTTTACATAGTTTCTAGTAACCCAAGCGTATTTAATTACTTTGACTTTCATTCATGTTGCAGATATTCGTCAAGAGTGTATGTGACTTCAGTTTACTACTACATAATTTTATATCTTTTTGGGTTTGTTAATTTTATTTGAATGGATTTTCAAATTTTACTTTTTTACGCTAATGATTAATAGAAATCACATAATTATGTACAATAATCTTTTGATTATATCCTGACTTTATGTATCTTATGTATTATCTTTTACTGTGGGTCATATGTATGTACATCCAAATCCTAACCCACATCTTAGCAGAACTTCTGACGATGAAGGCTGCTTGTTCTTTTTTTTTCATTTTTAATTTCAAAATTGGAAAGTATAGAGTGATCAATATTTCGCTCTCTAGTATGTTATATCGAAAACAGTAACAGTTAAACTAAAAATAAAAACCGATAACGAAAATAGTCATAATGCGCTAGATGTTAGTGCCAATAATGAATTTTTAAAATGACCAAGTTAGGCGTTGCGACGTCAAATGTGCAACTGTTTGCATATAACAGTATCGTTGTCAGTTTTGGAGTTAGAAAAAAATAATTTTAATTATGAATATAGGGGTAACAGTGTGAAGTCCGAAAGCTCAAAAATCTTTTTTTCCAGTAAATATATTACACGGACATAACTTATAAATTATGAAAACTTCAAATATCAAACGACCTGCGGAAAATGTTACGATATAGTTCTTCTAGTCTTAAATATAGAAACGGCTTTAATTTTTCTAAAGAATAGAAAGGACCAATATTTTCAAGCAGCCGTGAAAAATCTTCTGGTCACAAAATTTTCGTTTTCTGGCAAACCAGCGCCTTCGCCGAAAGTACGAATACCATATTTGCCTCTTCAGCTTCTCATATTAAATTACGTAACTTTAAAAAAAAAGTTGCTAACTTCAGATCAGAAAATTTACTTATAATAGATTACATATTTGTGATATTAACATATCTCTGGTCGTATACGAGATCTGCGCTGACGCCATAGAAGTCAAAATATTTATATTATTTTACGCTAAGGATTTTTTTATTGGATCGGAAGAATAAGTAAGGGTCAGTGTTAGAAGTCACTCTTATTTCCATTTCTTTTTTCCATTATCTTGGTCTAAACTAGAGAATTTTACTTTTAACAAATGCTCTTATTTTATAATATAATAATAACTTCCATCAATTCGAATTCATTAATTAAACTGATCTGATTTATATTTAATTAACGTTTCATTACAGTTCGGAACAGGCGAATCAAACTATTGAATTTAAATTTTATTTTCCATTATTTTAACAGACTTTCTCCAGTAGGTACCTTATTTATACACTCAGCACCAGCAATTAATAACTTTGAGTTTTATTAATGAGGTTATTTTCATATTCTACAAGGAGGATTTATACCTACCTGTAGTTTAAAAATATTGATACTTTTTTTTAGTGTATCATTTAACTTTTATATATGTTACTTATGTAAGGAATTATAATCTTGCCTTTTTATTTATGAAAACAATATATGTATTTACTTAGGTGTTAAATATCACAAAACCGAGCATATACATATACAAACAATTCGTAAAACCATTTCCTGCTTTTTTGACCCCTTTGTTATTTTAATGTCTATAGCAAACATATAAAGCAAACATCATACATATACATTTATATTGCTCATTTCATTTTATGTAGGTATATATTTGGAATTTATATGTGCAAAAATTAAATGGAAAAGATAAGAATTAATTGTTTAATCATATACGCCAGAGTAAACATTATTTAGATAATACTTACTTCATTCTTCTGTTTTCTTTAAGTGACAGTTCGTACAAACACTGGAGAAATTTTAAAAATATCTCGCGAGACCACTAAAAACGCGAAGTACGGCGCCAACATAAAGTTACTGCGGCACCGGCGAGTTTGGTTGGACGTGCTGATGAAGCTGTCGTAACCATGGTTACAGCCGGGTGTTACTGCAATTTAGCCCTCTATCAGAGAATAGCTGAACACCATTTCGACAGACATGAAGCATTTCTACAGCAAATACAAAGTTTGTTCATGTTATCTACACTTTTTACCACCGAATATACTGATGTATACCCAAAGAAGGCGAAAAGAAACTGATTTACTTTGTGCTTTCTACACTTCTCACGAAAGTACACACCGATTTCGTTCTCCTCAGATAAAAATGGTATTTATTAGATTCCATTAAAAAAAGGAATGTGAAGTTTTACTTTTCTGCACTAATATGCAAGAAAAAGTAACAAATTTGTAATTTCTACGTCAGTCCGGAACGTACCTATGTAAGGCAGCAGTTATTTTTAAATGAAATATAGATCTCTTTTCTTTTCAAGTTATCCATTTTATTTCATTGTACGAAGTTTATGCATTTGAACCACAAGAAAATTTTCAAATTTTAGAAGAACGTGTAAGAAATACTTTGGCTGCTGATAACAGAAATACCTACTTTAAGGAGAGCGTGTAGGTCAATATTAAAGCGATATCAAAAGTGCATTGATGAACAAGGACAACATATTGAACAATTTCTTTAAGTTTTTAATTAATTTGTTGAAAGTTTAAGTTGAAGCTAATAAAATCGGATTATTTTAAAATAAATTTTCTTCATGGCCTACTAAGAAAACTGAATTTTTTAATATTTTACACCATTATCTAATTTTTCCCTGATATTGTGATACATCGTTGAAAAGGTTCCAAGGCGTAGAAGGGTTTTTTTTTTTCCTTCTTTTGAAAAAGGAAATTAAGAGCACTATTGAACTATAGAAAAATCCAATATGGCGCCCATAAAAAAAAACAAAGTTAGTAGCATTAACTCAAAAAAAAATGACGATAGAAATTGTTTGGTAACGTCAAAGAAAGCACCTTAAAAAAGTGTCCTAACAATGTCTTATTAAAATATCACCAGTCATCAAATTAGGCAGATACGGGAAGTTTTTTTAAAATGTACCTTTACAGTTTTTTGAAAATATCTGAAAAACGGACAGAGCTAGACTAAATTTAAAAACGGCATCGAAACGTTCATAAAATTCTTCAAAAAGTCATTAACCGTTTCTCTATCTCTAATAATAACCGAGCTAGCAATGCATGCACCCCCAATTTGGGACACAGTGTATACATATTTATAAAGGATTATTGCGCTTCCTGAGTAATATAAATTCACGATTATAGGGCGATATAAGTTTGGAATTATTTCATTAGTTCGCTATCTCTGTTTATGTATCTTTTACCCGTGATCTTAAACCTGTATGTCTGTATAAATGCCCTGATAGACCCCTGGGCGAGAGAAGTGTGTCCCTGTTTCCTTCCCTGTTGTGTTTCTGCATCTCTGCGTCGTTGTTTTATTTATTTTTGGTTTTACTGAACAGAGTTATGATTAAAAATATTATCATTGAGTTAATCTTACTGAACATAATGTGCATATTATCTTTTTTATAATCCAAAATCCTTTTGGCAAATAGCCGGAAAAGTAATTGTTTAAAAAGATCAATAGATATGTTATACTTATCTGTGATAAGTTATTTGTAAAAGTTAGAAAATAATAATTAGAAAAAAGTCGTTATTATATTTCCATTTCATTCCATCTTTAAAAAATGTACATACAAAACTAAGCAGTGGGGAAATTCTGAACCCAAGCAACATTTTACCAACTCCGATTACTTTTTCACTAATTCCGACGTAGAATTTTAAATAGTAGTGAGTAAAACTAATTTTGTAGTTGTAATCGCGTGAATATTGGGACCACCCCTAATCTGACGATTTACCAACCTATTTGCCGTTGGAAAACGACTTAAAAGGTTTGATTGTTTTCAGTTATCCAACGTTATAGAGTACAACGACAAAATAGGTAGTTATATTTTGAATAACTACCAACTTGGTTAGACGTTACAACTGACTAAAATAGGTATGTTAAATTTTGAGTAACCTACCCACGTTGGGTAGACGTTGGTGACTAACAATGGTCAAGTTTGTTATGTAACCTTCCAACTTGTTAGACGTTGTAGTGCCTTAATAGGTTTGGTCCTTTTTAGTTATTAACCAACGTTGTTAGACGTTAATGACTAACTAAGTAGCTTTGATTATTTTTTCGGTAATACACCTACTTCTGTATAACGTTGGTAACCGACTTGATAGGTAGCTACATTCATCTCAAGTAACTTTTACCGACTACTTTTTTACTAATTATAAGATCGAATTTTACAAATATTAGTCAAGTGCGTCTTAAATTTTATAGTTATGATACAACGTCGGGGCAACGTAGCTTGAACCTCGCAAACCTACTATTTACATCTAGCACATTTACCAACATTGGTTTGATGTCAGAAATCTACTTAATACGTTGAGTGTGTTCTTAGATTATTATCCAACGTTGATTAGACTTGGTAACGATTAATTAGATTTAGGTATTTTTGGGTAACATTTCAACGTTGTTAGACGTTGCTGACTGACGTAGTGTCTAGAACGTCGGTTGGACGTTGTGTTAGGCTTTTTGGTCCTTTGTCTAACTAACCTAAAAATCAATGTGATAATTCAGGTATTGATAGATATTTAGTAAAGATTTATACACCAACTGCAAGAGACGTCGATATTATCGTGATTGTTTGGAATGAACGTTAGTGTTAGTACAGATTTCTGCACCAAAGCCTACTAAAAGTTGGTGCAGGTAAAATTATTTAACCGTGAAGTCGCTATTAGTAAAAATAGTTGCACTTATTCCGCCTTCGCCATATTTTCTAGTTCCACAGAAGGAAATAATAGGCGGCCATGTTGATTATGTGTACAATTATTTTAAATACACAAAATTTGCCTCTTTTTTCAAATAAAGTAAGCAAAAGTTTTTATTTACTCGTAAAATTAATTAAACAATATTTCAATTGCGCTTCTTTAGAAACGGAAAATATTTTTTGAAAGTAAAAAAATAAAAATAGTACTTTCGTTCTTAAAATAAACATTATTCTTATGGGTTCACTATATTTTTCGACCTACTTTATATATATGTATCAATAAAATTTCTTTCGTTTCAGTTTTTACCCCACCAGATTTATTAAAATTTTATTCGAAGTATTTTGTATATAATACGTACTCAATGATAAACACGCCTTATCCATTTTATATAAATGATAGGTACGACAAATAGAATAATATACAAAATTGCTTAGTTTCACTACCTACACCCGACTTTTGTAGGTCAGATTAAGGGCAAATTTTAAATAAGGTTGGTAATAGGCTGACAACCAACTTAAGCCGACGTAAAATTTGGGGAACATTTGGTCGGTAATCACAACGACTAAAGTGGTCCTCTACGTCGAATCGACCCATATTTTATTGACCAGATTAGTACAAATATGGGTCATCCCGACGTTTTGTGTACGTCGCACACCGACTTTTAGTTGCGAACAGCAACGTCGGTTCGTCGTCAGAATGTTGCTTGGGAACCCTATTTATTTATTAATAAACTAAAACCATCCAATTCTTGCGGGTTTGATGAAGTTTTGACTAACTTAATAAAAAGACATAAAAGATTTTATCTACATTCCTTTGGCTCTTATAATAAACCAGTTGAAATTAACCGACGTTGCTCGGATTTAAGGGTTTAGAAGACCCATTTTTAACCTGCATTTCCCCATTTTATTCCCTTAGTGATGAATTCTATAACTCTACTAACTTTCAACGTTGTAGCCGGAAGGTTTTGGGAAAAACAATTAACTCCCTAATTTGCCTCCTTGGATGGTGCAGGTTTGTAGTGGGCCGTTTTGGCACCTAAGGTACATCCCTTTTAAATATCAAGATTCTAGCTTTTACGGTTTGGGCTCGGCATTAATCAGACTCAGTGAGAACACTTAACTTTACATTTATATTCTTCAGCACCTATTTCAAAAATAGATCACTGTTAGTAGAATGTTATGATCATCAATCAGCTGAATTCACAACATCAGGACTGCCTCAAGACTCTGCAAAAGGTCCGCTATTTTTCAATCTGTTCATTAATAATATTGTTGCTGATATTGATGTTCCCTGACTTCTATACGCATGTGACCTAAAATTGTAGAAAATATTAACATCATTAATTCTGCAAGCAGCGCTTAGTAAGATATTATTATGGTGTATTGCTAACAACTTACTGTTAAATGTTAGCAGATGTAGTTGTGTCATGTATTCTATATAATAAAATATTACCATTTTTAATTATTACCTAGATAACTTTATTTTAGCTAAATATAATTCAATTCTTGACGTTGGCGTTGCATTTGACACAAAGCTTAGTTTTAATAGTCACATACTTACATAATATTAAAAAATGATTGTTTTACAAAAAATTGAAAATTACAAAATTTACAAGTATTGTGAACTCCATCTGAGGATACACTATTGTATTTAACTGGATAAAGAAATTAAATGTATAACTTATAAATTAAATTTTTGTATCATGATACTTAGATTTTTTTTTGTGTCAAATGTATTTTGTAAGTCTTACCCTTTAAACTGTATCTGTTGGGTAGTGTATAATAATAAATAAATAAATAAGTAAACATAACAGCGAATTAGATTTATGTCTTAAAAATGGAGTATTTCGACATAATTACTTCCTCACCCCTCAAAGTGAGGAAGTTATGTATACGTGAAAAAATTTTTGAGAATTCTTATTGCATTTCTGGACGAATCTCGACGAATTCTGACGATACACAAAATTTCAGACAGAAAAAGTTTTCTGTCTGTATGTCTGTCTGTCTGGTTCGCTATAGCAGCTACAGTTTTTGAGATAAAGCTTTCAAATTTGGTACACACATTCTAGAGGTCGAGAAAGAGACTGAGTTCGTTGATGAACAAAATTGGTCCCAATTATTGAAACGTAAAAAAATGTGACGTTTTTAAAACGTCAAAGTGACTTTTTTGAAACGTCAAAATGTGACTTTTTTGAAACGTCAAAAATTGTTTTTATTATAAACTCCACTACACGTCGAGTTTTACTACGGTGAGGAAGTTCTGATCCGCAAGTAATTGGCAGCGGTTTTTTAAACTCTTCTAACTGTAGGGCTATTAATTGGCTCTCAGGGTTTTCAAAATTGATAGAATGAAGCTTATATTACCAACTAATGCACTTATTTGTTAAGAACGAAATATTATTGCCGTCAGCTTGGTTTTATGAAAAACAAAAATGTTGAAAGTGCTCTTTTTGAATTTTATGCGCATGTTCTTCAAGCTATAGACAGTGACGGAACTAAGGCTGGGTCCCGCCCAGAAAATCTATGGCTCACACTGGTGCTCACTTGCTAGTCAAGAAAAATACGTTTACAGTTTTTTATAACAGTGATATTAATTTGCTGACATTTGAACTCAATATATTGTCAACATGCGCGGATTTAGGGGGGGGGCTATTTTTATTTTCAGAAATATTTAAAATTTTGAAACGAAAGTTGACGCTAATAGAACTTTGTTTCTTGTACTGCATATGCTTGCCGAACTCAGCTTCGCCTCGCCATTTTTGGTGTATCGCATGGAGCATCTTGGTTTAACAGAATCCGTCATAACTTTTTTGTACTTCGTTCATTTATATTCTCATTGCAAATTTTTTATTTAACCATTATTTTCAAACAAAAAAGGGATACTTGTTTTATCTTCATAAAATACACCCTTACCGAAATATTTACATTTTAGAAAATCCTGCGCACCCATAATTTTGAGAAGGAAAGAGAGTATCACTGCAAAAAAAGTAAAAAAAAAAAAATTATAGGTGCGCAGGATTTTCTAAAATGTTAGTTAATTGTATCGACTTTTATGTTTATGTGTGAAAGAACAACTGAAAGATAACAACATTACTGAATTATTTTTATAACTTCAACACCCTGTATCTCAGTAAGTATTAATATTTGACCACAAGTATTAAGCAAAAATTAATATTTCCCGATATAGAATTGGCAGGTAAAATATTACCCATTCCATATGAATCACCCTGTATATGTTTCTATTATCAACTACCAACACCAGTCAACTTAAGTGTCGTTGATTAACTACAGGACAATGTACAATTTTTACATATGAATTTAGAAATAAAAATGATTATTTCGTAAGAAATTTTCAAATAAAAAAAAATACAAGGTAATTCACAACGAAAAGGACAAGATGATATAATAGATAAAGTTCTCCCAGTTGAATTAGAAATGGCTATTAAAAAAAATCTTTGGGCTTTTTTCTCGAATTACGGTGTGATTTATGAATTTTGCCCGACATTTCTCAAGCTCATATGTTTAAAACTGCATGCTAGAATTAGCTCATATTTTGAGTGTATATTAGTACAGTGGCGGCTTTTGCTATAGTTTGCAGGTTTGCGCAACCCCAAAAACGATAACGAAAAAAGTTATATTTAATTTTTCGTGATCTAATCAACACAATATATTCGATTTAATTGGTTATAATTTATAATATAATATTTACCAAAAATGACGATCTGCAGCAATACAGTTTAATCTATTCTATTCTGTTCTATTCTGTTCTGTTCTGTTCTGTTCTGTTCTGTCCAGTCCTGTCTTCCTGTCCTGTCCTGTCCTGTCCTGTCCTGTCCTGTCCTGTCCTGTCCTATTCTCTTCTGTTCTGTTCTGTTCTGTTCTGTTCTGTTCTGTTCTGTTATGTTCTATTCTATTCTATTCTATTCTATTCTATTCTATTCTATTCTATTCTATTCTATTCTATTCTATTCTATTCTATTCTATTCTATTCTATTCTATTCTATTCTATTCTATTCTATTCTATTCTATTCTATCCTTACTGTACCGTCGCAACCTAGTACCATCGCTACCACTCCTATTTACGTTCGACATCGACACTAGTTTGCCAGGGAGAGAAGGTACGCGCGGCAAGGCAGGCATTACCGATAAGTCGCCAGCTTTTTGCGAAACCTTATAATAGAAGTATAGTATCTCTCAATAAGTAGGTGTGGATGCAAACAATCATAAAAATTTGTAATGCACTAATTCATTTATTTCATTTACGCTTTATGTAGAATGTATTGCAGAAAGCACATTCTTTCCTTGGACTTTCTTTCGTCGGTCAGACTGTAATTAGTTCCATTGCAGTCCTGCGCATTAACAAGCTCTCCACCTCTTCCTTCTCCATACGAGGCTATTATGTAAAGGTTCAATAGGTTGCAAATCAAGTGCAAACTTAAACTATCGTCTACGTTTGGTTCGTTACACTTTCGCTCTTGCCCTAATGTTATTAGTTTACAACATATATTTCATTGATTTCACTGTGTTTTTTTGCCCTACAATAACTATTCAAATTATGTCATTCCCCCGTTAATTTTTTAGGACAAGGAAAATTATTGCTACTGTTAAGGGGCCTAGTCGGGAAAAAGCTTCGGATAGCTGTGTCACTCTCTAGAAAGTTTTTATACATGCGCCGCTGAATAATTTTGCTCTTGACTATACCTTCACTGGACGTTTTATTCACCTACTTCATTGAGGTGCGATTCCCGATAGAGGTAACACTTTCTTGCTCCATTTGTAGTGACAAAGATACTATTTTAGAAAATTCGTTTTAGCCAAATGGTACTGAATAAAAGTTTGAAACTTGCTGAGCATAATTATGAAGATTCATTCTAGAAGACATGTATGAATTTTACCTCGAATTTTACCGATTGATATCATAATTCAGGAGCTAATCACGTTCAAATTTCACTTATATTTACAGTATAACTTTTCCCTACATAAAGTGAAAATTAATTAAAATAGATATACATGTACCCTCTAGTACACTTTCAACTACTGATCCTCCAAATTTGGTGTAATTTGACCAAACCGAAGAAATAAATTTTGAAAAATTACCTTACAAACACTGGTTCGATTAGCCCTCTTAAATACAGTGCCGTAACTAGACTTGTTGGCGCCTGTGGCAAATCATGAGTTTTGCGCCTCCCCCAACCCAAATTAAAAAGCTGAGGAAATATATATTTTATTTTAATGAAAACAGACATAAGACCAAAAAACCTAAAAATGTCAAATAACTAGTCTAATAATAAAATAACTGAAAATATATTCTCCGAACAAAAAAACAATTAAAATATTTGGTTTTAATCACATATCGACATAATAAATATACAACTTAAAATTTAACTTTTCTAGATTTAGATTCAGCCAATATGCATATAATCTCATCATAATTTAAATTAATTGCAGTTGATTTTTCAATTGAAATTATAGACATATTTGTTAATCGTTGTAGCCCTACAGAAGAACGTAAATATCACTTCACAAGCTTAAGCTTGCTGAACGAACGCTCGCACGCAGCAGTTGTCACTGGGATGCTTAGGAATATTCTCAAGGCCGTCTGTATGTTTGGATAGGTTATACATACCTTGCAAAAATTTCCAAGGGACCCATTTCAATAAAATTTTCTTGCAGTGTTTTACTTTGGAATTTGAAGCTGTCTACTTCTGATGTAAATTCGTAAGCAGTTAAATCAGCAGGATACTTGAGTGCAAGATCTGTGGCTTTCTTTTTTAATTCTTCCAAAGTGGTTGTCTCGATAGAAACCCCGTTTAGGAACCCAAAATCATCTGCTAGCTCATTTAGAGCCACAAATCTTTCTTCCATTTGCATGATGATTGTATCAAGAATCTGCAACAATCCAACTTTTAACTGCGTGGTGGAATCAAAAGAATCAAAAGAGAGATTCATCGCTTGCTTTCTTCCCAGGCATTTTTGTTTTTTTGCGCTTTCGAGACTCCTGAAGTATTGATTCAATGTCTATTTTCTCTGCCATCAACTTTGAGGACTGAATTGTGTGACGAAATCTTCTTGTCTATATTTTTTCATTTTGTCCAACAGTCCCTGAATCATTCGGGCACCTTTTGATACATCATGCTGCTTTTCTTGCAAGAAAAGATTAATCCTATTTATTTTATTCAAAAGAATATTCCAAAACGTCAAATAACAGATGAATTCAAATTTTTTTATTAACTTTAATAACGCCTTTGCTTGCACAATTGTATCTCCAGTACTTTTTTCTGATACGCTGACATCTTCAAGAATGTCGACAACTTTTTCCAGTTGGAAGTTCAAAGCATGGATATCGTTAGCTTTTGATGACCAGCGTGTATCGCTTGTTCCTTTTAAAGACACCTTAAGTTTGCTTTTCAACAGTTCCCAGTGGAAAGATGACCCAACAAAAAAGTTATGTATTTGTTGACCTGTTCCGAAAAAGGTTTGCATTTTTGGAGTTATCTGAGCAGCATGAACTCCCACTAAATTAATTTTAATTTAAAGACGTTGCGCGCGCGCTTAGTAATGCGATAAGCAACGAAAATGAGCGAATGAACTGCTGCCGCTAGTCAACGGCCAACGTATGCAAAACTCACAACACGCTTCTATAAAGTTGAGCCAGGGCCAGCACTAACACCGGATGTAATGTGAAACAAAGGTGCGGAACCGATTTCTTTGACTCCATTGTTTTACATTACATTAGATGCAGACTCCGGCTTTGGTGCGTTTGTCTTTTGTCTTGCCATAATGTTTCCAATTTTGCGCCCCTAAGATCGTGCGCCCGTGGCAAATGCACCTTCGCCACGTCCTAGCTACGGCTCTGCTTAAATACATTTGCAATAAGTAATTTTTGAGCCGTTGTTATTTTATTACTACAGAATTAAGTATATATTATCTATCTTTATTCGTTGTATCATAATTAAAGAGTAAAAATCGCTTTCTTTGAGGCAGAAGCGAAAGTGCAACGCACTAGACGTAGACTCTATTATTCCAATACCAGATTAAGTACTTTTAATTTCTGGGGTTCCCCTTACAAAATGCATCCTCTTTAGGGTATTCTTTTTAACACGCTTTTATTAGCTTCACCTGTATGTTTGTGAGTTTGTTTGTTTGTAACCGACTCTTTGGACTCGATTTTGACCCACTTTAAACTGACAGATTTAATTGAAACTTTGTACACTTACGAAGAACCGGTAACAATACAATAATTTGATAAGTTTATATTATTATCCTGATCAGGATCGCCAGAATTAAATAATTTCCTTTCCTCACGTATCCTCTGCGTGAGAGCAAGTGGCTTATTACTGTTAGTACATTCCGTAATTCTCAGTTCGTTCGATGGCCGAGCGGGCTAAGGCACAAGTCTTAGTCGACGCGAAACGACGGACTCCTCGGGCGTGAGTTCAAATCTCGTCTATGGCTGAAAAAATTTTTTTTTTCAGAAGTATCTGTTGGATCGTAATATGTTATAATATCAGCATCAATAAGCAATATAAATATAGTTTAAAAAAACTAAAAAACACGCTTTCATAGCACATCAAACTAAAAAGTGAAAAATAAATATAGTTTAAAAAAACTAAAAAACACGCTTTTAAAGCACATCAAACTAAAAAGTGAAAAATAATTATTAATATATAAATACTGAACGAAAAATACTAGTATTATTGGGGAAAAAAGGCATATTTTTCGTATATCACACCACTTTTTTTCACAATAATACTAGTATTTTTCGTTCATTATTGTTTTCAGTTTATATTAATAATTATTTTTCACTTTTTAGTTTGATGTGCTTTAAAAGCGTGTTTTTAGTTTTTTTAAACTATATTTATTTAACTTACTATACAATTAAAGTATGAGATGTTACATCAATTTTTTAAATAAAATAGTGGGTCTGTTTTCAACATTGTCATATTTCTACGTAGTTCGTTGTTTATAACTAATTGTTGTTGTTATTAATTATTATTGTCTAACGTATTAGTTATCGAAAAATAATAAATAAATAAGTAAATACCACAAAAATTAGACAACTCGCGAATCCAAAGCCGAAGCTGCATTGCCGAGGTTTACACCAAAGCGTGGACGTGGACACACAACTATTCCCACCGACAATGCCAATGCCCGTGGGGGGATTCGAAACGATAGAAAGATTATCTAGCTACTCCACCGAGACAGTTAAATATCATCATTTTACCAATAAAGAATATGCCGATATCGTTTAGATTTACGATATTTGTGATGGAAATAGCAGGACAGTTGAAAGAGAATACCAATTCACTGGACGTGGTACATCTAACCTGAAAACGTTTGCCTCAATTTTCCGTTTCGTAAGACAACATAGAAAATTTCCAATATTTTGATCTGCGTGAAATAATGCCCAGTTTGTTAGAAGACGCAAGTATTAAAAGCATCAATTTTAGTATGACTGAGCGCCTCCTCATTTTTCAGCAGCAGTTAAGCAACAGTTAAACGATGTCTATTAAAACAGGTGGTTAGGTCGAGGAGGTCCACATCCATGGCCAGCCAGATCGCCGGATTTCAATCCGGTGGATTACCTTTTATTGAGACTGCTATAAAATCTATGGTGTATAACAAAAATATTAACACAAGCAACAATTAATTGCAAGAATAAATTACTGTTGCAATGAGATTAAGAATAATCCGTTAGTTATTAGGAGAGCCATAGGCAATTTGATGGCACGGCAAAGAAAATCCTAAGAAGCTTTTCATTTTGAAAACAATTTATAGAATTTTTTCTTTTTTTGTGAATTTGTTATCGTTTGTTGTTTTTAATGATATACTTTTATATATGGATACAACTTTTGTGAGTAGTTTCATAATTTAATAACAAAATTAGAAAAAACTTATAAAGGGTGAATTTTTTCGTAGAAGCCCTAAATAAAAACTGTTTAATCTGGTCTTGAAATTTTCTATTTTGTATTATGATTTGATATTAATCATTTATGAAATCACAAAATTTCTCAATATAAGATATTTTCATTCAAATAAGAAAAGAAAATGTATTTCTGCAAATTTATTTTGTACAGAAATTTTGATAAAAATTGATTGTTTGCTTAAAACTCATCAGAAGTATCACAAAGAAACCAAATTCACAGTTTCGATCATTTTTGTATATAATTTCATAATTTAGTATCATAATTTGAAAAAAAATTATACAAGGTGAATTTTTTCATGAGCCTTATTAGAAATAAAAGTTATTTATCCGGCCCTGGACTTTTCTTCCTTTGATTATACATGTAAGTTGACAGTTGGTAGTGTAGTCGTACTAGACACTCAAAATAAGAGCTAATTCTAGCAAGCAGTTTTAAAAATATAACTTTAAGAAATGTTGGGCAAAATTCTTAAATCTCCCTGTAATTCGATAAAAAAAGGCTCAGACATTATTTAATAGCCATTTCTAATTCAACTAAGTGAAGTCTATCTACCACATCAGTATGTCCCTTTCGTTGTCACCCTGATAAATTACATACTCTCTTTAAATATTCCTCCTAATAGTTATATGATTTTAAAATTTTGTTAGATAATTAAACTTCAAATAGGAAAGTATTTTACAGTTATTCACAGGAATAAGATATTTAAGAAGCCGTTGCCTATGATAAGCCTATGTCGTAACTATCGAATGACTAGTGGGGGACTCCTACAACGACGAAAGAAAAACAGTCTGAGATGGCAACGAGTACGACAAGGATCGTTGTCCGGAACGTGCTGTAATACATGTGTGATAGTTAATGGTGAATAGAATGATGCAATAAATGTTCATAGTGACTAATATTTATTAGCAGTTCATTACACAGGGCATAAACGTACAGTTTATTAAGTAAGTACATTTATAGCATTATCCTTGGTTTATTAATGAATTAATCAAATAAAAGTATTAAGTATTAAGTTATTATTACCGGTCTTTCCACTAGCTGATAAGTACTGATTAGTATACAGAGTAGGCCAAATTTTAATCGGGAAACTTGGAGAATCGATAAGTTGGATTTGTCATATAAACTTGTAGCTAAAAATGCTTAGTTTTCAAGATAGAGGGAGCATTTCTCCGGAAACAATTGAGACATTAGGTGTGTTCTTTGTAACTGAGAGATCTCAGCTAATCTAAGTTGTTTTACGGTTATACTGCATA
The DNA here is from genome assembly GCA_029963845.1 of Rhamnusium bicolor. Classification (NCBI taxonomy): domain Eukaryota; kingdom Metazoa; phylum Arthropoda; class Insecta; order Coleoptera; family Cerambycidae; genus Rhamnusium; species Rhamnusium bicolor. Next base: position 20,536 of record JANEYF010000940.1, read on the forward strand.
AATAAAAACATAATTTCATTTGATGTAGCCTTCATAACCGTAAAACTACTTAGATTAACTGAGATCTCAGTTAAAAGAACGCACCTATTGTTATGAAATTCAGACGTTGCAAGTTGCGTACACCTCGCACCATAGTTTTCGTCTCTCCATTCGAAATTGTATTAAGACGAATCCGTCCGTTTACGAGTTCCTAATACTACACTCCTCAAATCACACTTCAAGCACAGTATAAAAGACATAGCAGTAGACTCACAAGCACATCATAGCCCATTGATATTGGTTGGAGGCAAAAGAAGAATTCGAGTATTTCCCCAGATTTTGGCTTAGGTATGTGGATGATACTTTTTCAGTGTTCGATACAAAAGTCGCTGATATTGATAACTTTGTATCTAAATTAAACAGTCGTTTCGCGTCAGTTAAATTCACATATGAAACTGAGAACTCTGGACAACTAGGTACCATTTTTAGATGTATTAATAATTAGAAATAGTGAAAATAAGTTAGAATTTGACATTTACAGAAAAGATACCAGTACCTACTCTAAGATATATCCCTAAGGACTCTCACCACTTCTCACACAAATTGGTGAGTTTTAATTTTCTAGTTCATCGTCTATTAAGCTTCCCCCTCAGTAAGGAGAGGTTTGAAAAGGAAAAGGCATTGATTAAGGATATAGGTGCAAGTAATAGATATTCTGTAAGTTTAATTGTAATTCTAAAAGTAGTTAGGAAACGAAAGATTAAAGAGTCGCTTCGAAATTCCTCGACCTTTCAAAATGAAAGAGAAAATCCGAAATTTGTATCGATTCCATTCGATCTTCGATTCACCCGTGGTATTGGTACGATTTTTAAAGATGTAGGTATGACAGTGGTTCATTCATCGAAAAACAAACTTCAACAACTTTTAGGCAATCCAAAAGACAAAATTGAAACAAAGGAAAAGTCGGGGATTTAGCTGTAAGGACTATAATCAAAAATATGTTGGACAGGCTAGACGATCAATTCAAACTAGATTCAAAGAGCATGTGGTCCATCTCAAATATGGTAAAACATATAAGTCTTGTGTAGCCCAACATGCGTTTGAAAACAACCATAAAATAGATATTAGCAATTTAAGATTAATTAGGAATGTAACAAATACTAGACAGCTAGATGCATTTGAAATCTTGGAAATTATAAAGTGTAAAAGTAGTATGAATAGTGACAGAGGGCCTATCCCAAATAGCCCGCTTTATTGGTTAGTTTAGTTTTAATCATCTCCAGATGATGCCAACTTGGTTGGCGAAACGCGCGTCGAGTGCAGTATATAGTGTTTTGATGCTTCGTGGAAAACTACGTCAGTGTTACAAATAAACTCTCAAAGTTTGGCACTTGAGCTTGGATGCGCAATGGTCTAAACCATGTCCCTCCAATGTAAATCGGTTTGGCTCGTCTTTGTCCCACACTAACGATATTGAATAATAACCACTATATATTTTAACTGTCTTCTTTTTTGTTTGAGAATAAATTAAATTTAATATGTGGGATAGTTAATTACTTTTTGTATGTGCCCCCTTGAAATAGGCTGTATCCGATCCTGTCAGTCCTGTTTGGGTTCGTGGGATTGTTTAATTTCTGTGGTGTTTATTATTGTTTAGGATTCCATCACAACATCTTATATGACTGGTAGATAATTTACTTGCAAACGGTGTGTTTCTTTTAACAAAAGTTTATATAACAAACTGTTTGAAAAAAACACTACATAAATTAGAGAACCTCCAAATCCTAAAGCAAGCTGTACAGAATCGAGCAACACCACATAGGTGATGTTGGCCTTATACATTGAACAAAATGTGCACACACAACCATTTCCTCCGACATTGCAATCTGCCGAAGCTGAGATTCGAACTCATAGGAGACTTGATAATCGAGCTTGTCACATATAGTGCGCTCTAGCGAACTGCGCACCACACCCGATGTTATTTTAACGTTTTCTATTTGCATGGATTGCCGAAATTTGATAGTTTATTTTTTAGATATCCTGTATGAATACCTTAATGGCAAATAAAAATCATGTAGTTGAAAAAAAATCATTATTACTTATAAATAAAGTAAAAAGTTCACCATTAATTAATAATAAAATGAACATTTTTGTACCTCGTACAAAATTTAAAACAAAATGAACAATTCCGGTTGATTTAATATATCCCTGCATGATTGATGTTCGTCCCAAGTGCAAATCCAATGGGTGCCATTGCTCCCCTGCCTGAGCCAAAAAAGAACTATTGAGGATGATAGTCATGATCTCATTTCAATTTACGTAACTTTGAAAGCGTGACCGGTATTCAATTTATTTGTATTTAAAATTACTATAAAAAAGATTGTTCTCAAAATGACTGTATTTTTTCTATTGCACACCATTTCAGGTACCTCTTATTATGTAGTTTTCAATGTTTGTGTCAAGTGCCCCCCTCTTTAGGAAGCTTGTGGATCCGCCCTTGGCAATATCGGCAATGTCGTCGTCCCGCTTCGAGGGCACGGCTCTATACCCTCAAGCGCCAACTATAAGAACCCCGGAGTCTTTAGAGCTTATTGAAAAGCCTTTAAAGTAAGATGTCACAAGACCTAAAATCAATCCCCCCATTTTCCAAAAAAATTTTTCGAACTAACTTTTTTCTTAAGTGGGAGAAAAAGGGCCGTAAAAAATTTTCCAATCCGATTCTGTTGTTTCCGTATTTATTATTTGGGATTTTAGATCCAGTATTATTAGGAATTTTAAATCCAAAACGAATTGTAATAATTATTATTTTTTTAATTTTAAAGTAAGATGTAGGAACTTATTAATACCACAATACATTATTATGAAACTAGGCCTTACAAAAGTAGTAGGTAATTAATATTAAAAAAAATATATATAACTTCTCGACCAGTTTTTAAGATGTTTATTTGATTTAAACAAAATCCTTTTAAAAAATTTAAAATTGGAACCATTTTCAGTATTGTAGCCAACATAATAATAACAATGATTTATTCCAATTATTCCGTAAAATAATTTTATTAAATGTTCGTGTTAAGATACGAAATGTCAAATTGAACATAATAAGTAATCAGGTAAATATTTTCTGTATCTGTTTTACATACATAGATAGGTATTTTCAGTTTTGCAAAATTTAAAAATGATTAGAAGTTGACAGCACTTCACCTTCGAGCAAAGCCGCCGTTAATCGTTTGGCGGTTTTTCCTAATGCGCATGCTCCCTTATCGCAAATTCACCATTTTCTCTTCGTGCTACCACCTGCATTCCCACTCGTTGTTGCCGTTAGTTCAGACTTTGTTGAAACTTTGTATTAACAAATCAAAGCTAATAATAAACATAAGTAGTGTCTAGTCAATTTGATATTTTTAACATTTTACCACAATGAGTGCAGAACCCGAAAGTGTGTCTCCAGCTTTAAACCTCGAGAAATGTGCCGTTGTACTCCTTGATGTAGCCGGTACAACAACTTCTATCAACTTCGTTAAGGTGAGAAATATTCATTTTCTTCTACATTTATCTATTAAACATTTGTATTCACATAAACATTTTAATTTTTCGTTCTTTGATTACTAAACCGACGCTATATTTTTTTGATGTTTTTTTCCGCTGGATGCGAATTTTCATCTGTGATATTTGCCGCAAGTAGGTTGCAGAGATGGAGGCAATATTTCTTTCCACATTCCAGAATTAATTTTCATAAACTTTTATATGGATGTGTAAATGTTTTATTATATTTTGATGATGTTAGTGGAACAGATTTTAAATTTGCACGTGTTTTTAGCTTAAACTTTATCTGGTTGTCCTTGAATCAGGTAAAAATTGAGCCCTTGTGCCTTGCACGGTGCATTCACATCTTTGTCTAGGTACAGTTGACTCAAAATGCCATGCAGCATACAAAAATTTATTTTTGTTGCACCTTTTTATTTACAAATTTTGGGGACGTACTTCAGGTAGCAGTTTTCCTTTTGTTACATTAGGTACCCACAGAATGTTATTCAAATCTAGATAAAAGAAAGTTCTATTTTTAATTCTTGTAACTTCTATTTTCTTTTAATCTTTAAAGAAACTGTTTCAGAACTGGAAGTGTTAGAGAAAATATCCATTACCCAGACAAATATTAAATTGTTATTTATTCACTAATACTAATAGATTTTATCTACAACATTGGCATTTAAATGTTCAAAATAAAACAGTTGGTAACTTTCATATCAGTTATAAATAAATTAATAATTATCACAGTTTCCTTTTTGTAAATAATTTTTTAATTATTATTGCTGACAAACTCATCTTATGAGATTGTACTTTAATAAATAATAAGTTTAAAATACCTCTACTGTCAACATTTTTTTTAGTGGATAGATAGGATTAATGGTGACTTTATAAAAAGTTCTTAGCCCTAACTTAGTCTTAACTTAATCCTAAATTTTGCCCTAGAAAATCAAATATACAGGTTACACGTTTATAGTTTATAAAAGTCTAAAAGACTTTTATAAACTACAAAAGACAAATACTTTTATAAACTACAAAGGTGTAACCTGTATATTTAAATTTCTAGGGCAAAATTTATGATTAAGTTAGGGCTAAGAACTTTTTATAAACACCATAATTGCAACAAAATGTTATTTTTATAAACATCAAATTAGTGTGTTTTTTCCTGTTAATGTCAATTAATGAAAACATACCTAGACGAAAATTTTAAAATTGGACTTTAAAAAACTTGTTTTCCTATTGAATCTAATTGGTTTAGTTTCAGTGGAATCTATTAATAATGATGTAGATTATTCTCATGATGGGTTAGCGTGACTGAAAACTTCTAATCTTTTATGCTGAGTTGATATCACGAGCATTCTTATAGTGGCAGACAATTTAGATAAATTAAAAATTACTACATAGAAAGACCGAGAAAACCAACCGCTGGGTTATATGGAATGCTGGCTCATTTTTTTACATTTCCACCGGTTCTTTATAGTTTAGAAATACTGACTGTTGAGAGAAATTTTCCACGTGCAAACACTAGGTTTTATTACAGTTTATTTCAGACTTATTTGCAACATAAAAAACGTCGGCTTCTTTGATCCCTTTACCACTATCAAAGAAGCCGACGTTTTTTATGTAAATAAATTTGAAATAAACTTTACATTAGGAAGTTTTTTTTTTCTAATTAGATAGAAAATTTTGAACTTCCTAAAGAACCCCAATGTGGCTCAAATAGTGTCAAATACTGTTTGTTGTAGTAGGGTGCTGGTGTGTGGAATTAATACTTACCTATAACCTCAACAACAAACAATATAGAGAACAACATTATTTAAAATAATACCAAAATAAAAACTTAAAAACTAGAAAAAAATTTGCTGTTATACGAAATGATGCCATTCTTAGGAAATGTATTTTTTTTTATTGTTTAACAGGTGATTATTTTTCCTTTGTCACTTCTTTTATTGGTTTATTATTTGATTCAAAGTTGTAGGTACTCTTAACTTTTTTTTTCAATTGTTTCATAAAGGTTATTAGGTACTGTAAGCCCATAAAAAAAAGTATGTACAGTTGCGGACAATAAAAAATGGAAGAGCTCTTTTTAAATTTATTCATTAATATGAGGCATAATTTCTATCCGTATTTTTTTGACAAATTTAAATGTCTGATACTGCTCGTTGTCAGAATGCAAGAATATTAATAATACACACAACTAAATTTTAGCAAAAGTCTGTGATAAGAGTTGTTTGCAACCGTAAATAACCCCATTAAAAACTAGTATCATATATCTCCAAATATCGGGTTATATGAAATTGAGGGTATTATATTAAAAAATAAATATAATTTTTAGAAATATTTTTTTCCAAACTAGTGGAGTGATTTTAACAAAAGTTTTTGCTGCCCAGTATCGGTTTTGGGTAACTTATTAAATGTGGAAAAATCTAAAATGTAAAAAATGTTTTGATGTTACTATACCATCCTTACTTTTTATTATGTAAAATTCCATTATAACCTAAAATATGGTCATAGTTAACTGGGGTCCCCACGTTAATAAAGTTTTCCTCAGAAATAGATAATTCCTGGGTTAAAAACTGAAACTTGTTGACATCCTTTCAGAAACTTAAAAAAATGTAACAGTAAAATATTTTTTTACTATAGGTTACATTTCTTGTCCCTGTGGACCCTCCACTACGGAATCAGCAGACCTATTGTGGCTCACACCTAGTTATATTTCACCCAATAAATTCAGTCTCTTAATGCAACTGATAATTTTATTGGGTGAGAATGTGTCCAGATTCTTTGGCAGCAGTTGCCCTTTGCCGAATATTGATAATCTGATCCTAGGCCGAATTTATACAGATGATAGTTTAGTCGGCAGTGCCTAGTATATAGGCCTGTTAGAGCTTTCAGGTTTACCCTGTTTAACTCTAAAAGTTTCTTAGCTCTTGATTTCAAAGGGTATTTTATAAACGGCTTCGAATGAACTAATCCTGGTAACTCTTGCCAATATTGGCGAGTTTTCCTTTCAGCCCAGGTTGAGATAGTCATCTTAGCAGTATTTGAAGATATGCCAAGGATCGGTTCTGGTCCAATGATTCGTGATCCTGCTCCTTCGCTGGCCAAGGAGTCGGCTATTTTGTTACCTTCCATACCAGGGTGGCCGCGTATCCAGACCAGAGTCACTTTGTTGTTTTTGCTCAAATAATTTAGAGCCTTCTCACAATTCCATACCATTTTGGAGTTACACGGTAGGAGCCAAGAGCTTTTATAGCTGCTTGGCTATCTGAATTTTTTTTTTATTGATCTGCATGTAAGATGCATATATTCCAGCCTTCTCACACACAGTTCAATGCCATGAACCTCAGCCTGAAAAAAGTTGCATGAGTATCTAAGCTTGAGGATATCCTCACCCTTGGTCTGTAGCTATTTACTTCAGCTCCAGTTGCCTCGGGAGTTTTGGAGCCGGATGTTGAAGGTTAGCTCGTAGTTGGTCATGGTATGCATAGTATCTGAGGGCATTCCCACGATGCTGTGATTCTCTGTCATCCAGCAATCTATTCATTTTCATGATACTAGTCTGCGGCATATGTAGGTTGCCCATCTGGCCTCTCTCTTCAAATATATATGAAGAGGGGGTAAATCCAGGAGGATTTCTATTGCAGCTGACAGTGTGGTGCTAATTGCTCCCGTTACGGTCATGCATGCTAATATCTGCAGTCCAGAAAGTTTGGCTTTGGCCGTCCGTTGTGATCCTTTCGGCCACCAAACAATGAATCCGTATGTTATCATTGGTCTGATGACCATGATATAGATCCAGTAAATTTGTTGGGACCCATGCCCCCAGGATTTGTCACAAATATGACGGCATGTCCATAGGGACAGCTTTGCTTTGTGGATTACCTTTTCCAGATGAGAGTTCCAATTAAGTGATCTATCTAAAGTGATTCCTAGATACTTCACATCCACAAATGGAATAGTTTCACCCATTAAGGAGGTAGGTCTTAAGTCCTCCAGCTTCCTTTTCCAGGTGAATGGTACTATTACTGAATTTTGGGAGTTTACAGACATCTGTTCCCTGTCAACACCAGTTACTGCATCCAGTGTCTCTTGAAGGGTACTCGATATTACTCCTTCAGAGTTTTTTATAAATAGTATGACTAGGTCATCTGCATATGCAAATTTCTACAGTGCAGAATTGACACGCAGTATATTCTAAATTTGCAAATAGGAAATTCCTCATTCATTAGGAAGCACAAAAAAAGTTTACTGAAAATTATACTGTTTAAAATAATAACATTATTTGTTTCTCTAAACAACCTAGATTTTATTTGAGTAAAGAAATGATTCACACCTTGGAATGATTTTTATAATTAGAAATTATTTTATAGTAAACTTAATCCTCATGTCTTACATGTGTCCAGTTGCTAATTAGATATACCAACTAGTGACCCGTTCCTGTATAAAATATATCTAATAAACTTGGTTTTTTTGAAGAAATAATAATTATATTCCATATTTTTAACCCTTTTCATTTTTAGTTATTTTGAGCTTTTTTAAGTGTAAAAAAAAATTGTTAATCATTCATAGTTTGGTGATATTAGTTTTAACGTATTTCTAGATTTTTAATTCACCTAGTCATTTTTGTAATTCATACAATAGAAATGTCAAATTTCGAAAGTTTTGTAAATTCTACAAGTATATCAGTTCAGCAATAATACTTGCTTATCAGTATGCAGATTGTTCCCAGGTTATTGTAATTCCACAACCACCCAGTCATAAACTATACCCATATATTTAACTTTACCTTTTAACACCTGTAATATAAATATAATTAATAACAATCCTTGCCTTTCATTGTCCAGCATGCCCTATCCCCTGGTTAAAATAGCATAACAAATTGTAATTATTACTATGAGCAGTGGCAATACACCCAGTCATAAACTGTGCCCAATTGTTATTTTATATGCCTAGTAAGATTATTAACATCTATAATATAGAGCAGGCAGTGATTAAGATGTCAATTTTGTGACAAATATTGATAAGATAATCCCAAAATGCTATTACCCTGACTGCTTTCTTGTACCTGTAAATAAATTTTACTCCTTTCAAACCATTGAAAGGTTAAATTTAAATTGGGTTCACTTGTTTGATTATTATACAAAATTATCATTGTGATATGTGTGTTCATAGGACAGCTATAGAATTTCTTTACTAATGTTTTTTTTCTACAATACCCTGAAGTGGGTTGGAACCACCACTGTAGAAAATCATTCCTCACAGTAGTTTGATAAGAGGATAAATTGATTTCCTTAACAAGGGGTTAAATTTTGCATTACCTGCCTCTGAAATCATATTAGATAAGATTGTTACGAGTGTTGACAGTTCAATTCAGTACCACCTTCTTGATCTAAACATGGAGTTAAACTCGATGCCTCTAAAAGATTTGTTAGAGAAACTTGCAAATCTCCACTAATATTGTCACTAAAGAAAGTCAGAATCCACAAAGGATAGAAAAAATATCCAATGGTTGCATGAATAAGATTGTTTTTATTTTAAAGCTGTTAATGGTAATAAGGTTGTTATTTTAGACAAAAACTATTTATGAAAGGGTAGACAACCTGATCAGTAGTGGTCCTTATAAAAAAGTTTCTAGAAATCAATTACCAAAAATGATTGTTGAAGTAAAAACGTACTTAAATCCTGTAACATCCATATTACTTCAGCTTTAAATAGGAGGGTACATGTATCTAAACCAAGTGTACTGCTTCATGAACAGATTCGAAACAGAAGCAAAAGAAGAATTCGAGTGTTTTCCCAGGGTTTGGGTTAGGTTATGTAGATGATATTTTTGCAGTGTTTGATACAAGTCACTGATTTTGGTAACTTTGTTTCTAAATTAAACAGTCGTTTCGCGTCAGCTAAATTAACATATGAAATTGAAAACTGACTATAACTCACTTTTAGATGTATTAATAATTAGAAATACTGAAAATAAGTTATTTGACATGTACATATACCAATACTTAAAAATATATCTGTAAGGACTCGCACAAAATGGCGAGTTTTAATTTTCTAGTTGATTGCCTATTAATCTTCCCTCTCAATAAGGAGAGGTTTCAAAAAGAAGATACATTGATTAAGGATATAGCTGTTAATGATGAATGTTCTGTAAGTTTAGTTGATTAAATAATTAGGAAACGTAAATTTAAAGACCTCAAAATTTCTAGACCTTTCAATATGAAATGAAATAAAAATTCCGAAATTTGTATCGACTCCATATGATCCTCAATTCACCCATGGTATAGGTAAGATTTTTAATAATATAGGGATGACATTGGTTCATTCATCAGGAAATAAATTACAACATTTAGGCAATCCGAAAGTCCTGTAAGGACTAATCAAAAGTATGTTGGACAAACTATACAATCAATTCAAACTAGATTCAAGCAGCATATAGCTCAATTCAAATATGGTAGAACAGATAAGAGATAAGTCTAGTGTTGGCCAATATTGAGAACAACCATAAAATATATAGTAGCAATTTAAGATTAATTAGGAATGTAGCAAATACGAGACGGCTGGAAGCATTTGAAAACTTGGAAACCAAGTGTAAAAATAGTATGAATAGTGACAGAGGGCCAATTCCATATAGTCCGCTCTTTTGGTTAGCGAGTTAAGATTCATCAAACCATAACAATAGTTTAGGTATAAATATGCATTGTTAGTATAAGGTTAGATTTAATCATCTCCAGATTATGCCAACTTGGTTGGCGAAACGCACCAGTGTTTGCTACAAGAATTAGTATATTATTTTGAACTGTACATCTATATCATTTGTAATAAGAACATTCTTTTTCATAATGTATGCAATTTTGATATGATATGCGGTGTGATATGAAGATGCCAACATTTATTAGAATTTAATGGTGGTTTTAATTAGCAAATTCATTTGATAATCCATTTCTATTGATGGCTACGAGTACATGGAGTAATACACAATTATTTACCAACTAGGCATGTTATTATCCCTATTCATTAACCTCACTCAGAACTTCTTACAGATCGACGTGGTGAGGGGGAACAAATCATTAAAAAAAGTATTTTCTGCAAGAACAGATTAAATTTTTCATCCCCCCCCCCATGAAGATATTTATTTTCATAAATTTCATTATCGTTTTCACATGGTTTTCACCAAATCTGGAAACAATAAATCATTGGAAAAAGTTAGAGAATTGAAATCGTGACCTAGAGTTGATGAATTTTTTACCTGTAACGGAGAATTATCTTTATTAAAACTTATTACTTTTTTATTTATTTATTTATTTTTCAAAAGAAGAATGTAAAAAAAGGTACTGCTCAGACCTTAAATCAACGGTTGCACACTAATGTAGCCCATCTGAGTATAAAAATTATCAAACAGCATTGTGAAATATGGGTTAAAGGACAAATTTTCTGTCCTAACAATAACAGAAGCTACTATTATTCGAAGCACAAAAAAAATTAGGAATTGGAATTCTTTATTTCAAAGAAAATTTGCAAATTATGAAGATTTTCTTGAGTTAATATAATACAATTAATTTTAATGCTTGATTTGTAATATGGTACTTTAAATTTTCCAGGAAACACTTTTCCCGTATGTGACAAAGCAAGCAGAAGATTTTCTGAAAACACATTGGGAAAATGATGCTGTTAAGGAAGCAGTGAAAATATTAAAAGACTCGGAACTTGACCTTGCAGGTGCCACAACTGCTGTTAAAGAATTTACCGAACAAAACAGTGAGAATAAGGGCTTAAAAACCATTCAAGGATTAATTTACAAGAAAGGTTATGAAAATGGAGATCTTAAGGCACAGTAAGTATTTGCCTATGAATAAAATTACTGCTCTTGCTCATAACTAGCGCGAAATGTTTGGGACATTCCTAGGAAGAGCTTAATCGTATCTAGTTGACACATTGCTTTAACAACTTTAATTTTATACAATGTCAGATATCTGCAAGATGAAGAATGTTTCAAACTATAATGTATAAAACTTGTTATACAAATACAATACTACAATAGTTGAAAAAAACGTGTTTAGAGGGAAGGGGGTAATATTTAATTTTCTTAAGATTTAAATACATAGAAATATTCAGTGCACTTGTGACACCTTGTTACCCTTGTAACTTGATATCTTAAAATAAAGGAATGTCAATTTTAGATTTGTATACCTACTACCCACAAAATAGAACAAAAAAAATTATCGACTTGAAATTTCATGTTAAAAACAACCCAAGTAGCACAAATTGATTTTTAAAAGTACTAAAAAATATCTACACCTTTTTATAAAGCTTAATGCTGTATAATTAAGAGTTGACAACAATATTTCAGTATTAAAGAAGTATCAATATACCCCAAATAGGCATAGTTTATACAGGCTCGGTAGGCTTCGTAAATAGTACATAAATGCTTAAGTAACAATATAGCAACATCTCTGTTTCATTTTACCAGCTTTTATAAACCATATTATAGAGCTATTAAGAAGTTGCTGTATAAGGACTGCAAGTAAGTTTTATGCAGTAAAAGAGTGCTTTAAATGTGAGGTATGGTTTGCAAGTATAAAACAACCATATTATAGTGTCTAGCAACTCCAGTGTAGTAACTTTGTAGTTGTTGTATTGCATAGATATAACTGAAATGAAAAAAGTATATAAATGCTAAAAAAGCAAGAACTTTTTGTTGTAAAAGAAAATTTCTGAAGTTTCCAATATATCTTTAAAAAAAACTGTTTACACTATTATGGCTGTGTTATAGTTGCCTGTTTTCATTTTATACACACACATATTAGTGATATAATATGTTTTCTGCTGGGATAGGATATAAAAATTGTTATGGTGAATTATTAGGAAACTGAGCGAAGATTTTTGCCTACAAATTAGTAGATGCTGTTGTCCGTAGAAAACTAAACTTGTCATGCGACTAAAACTTTTCTGTTAAAACATGCTATGTTACTTCAAATAACAGACGGGCCTCCAAAATTTCTTAAATTTCATATTAAAAATTATTTAAAATATATGTAATTTTTTTTTTTTTATAAAGTTGTCATAAAATAATACAGCCATGTATTCTGAATACCCCATAAGGGATTGTTGTAAATGTTTAGCAATATTTTTCTTTTCAAGTGATAAAAGGTTAATTACACCTCGAACTGATAACAATGGTCATCCCATTACATTTTAGAAAATATAATATGGCTCCTTGAAAGAATCCAAAGCAGGTCACTACAGAGGCAGTTATAAATCCTTAAAGCAACACTTTGGCAGTATATAAGTGCTACTTACTTTATAAGAGATGTTTTCTCGAGGAAGCTCACTTATAAAACAATTATGTAATAACTCAATTCATCAGGGCATAATTTTGGTCTAGAGGGATATATGATATTGGAACTTTTTTTTTTATTTCAGCACTATATTTGAATCATGAATTTGCAAGTAACACTGGTCCTCTTATTATGCTTAAAATTTTATAAACAATATATTATAGCAACTTATAATACTAATTGGTTATATTGAAGCACTCACTAAATAGCTTATAAAGCAATTGGGTGGAATAAGATTGCTGGTAAAACGATGTCACAGCATAAATATGAAGCTACTTTATTAAAGCATCTCATACAGTTTTTTTACTTGTAAAATGCTTATGAAGATCTTTTATACAGATACAAATCACGTGGATTTATAACAGGTCTATGTATATTTAACACGAACACATATATTATATAACCTGTATGCAACTGTTTTACGGCTTAGCTATTTCTTGATGGAGGCTATATTACATTGATTTTTAAAGGCAAAGCAAAATTTTATAGCAATATAGTGATTTAAGCCAAATGTCACCTGTCAGCTCTAATATAAATTATTTATGCAGGCTTTCTATGTGTAGTAAAAGAAGTATTCTGTAAGTATTTATGCAACTGAAATTCTCTTTTCGAGCTTTGTAGCTGCGGTCTTCCACCTTTATAGAATTCTTTTACAGCTAAACTTACTCCATCTCATAACGTCCTTAAAAGATCACATAGATCATGCCAAAGAACGAAAGCAATGAGCTGCTTGACCACAGTATTAATCTCCTCAATGAAATTAGTGTTTTTGCAACTACATATGGCGTTATCTATATAGCTTTAAATTACTTCTTTGCTTTTCTCATCGCTTTCGTTCTTTGGTGTTTCTTCAAGAAAAATGGTCTGTTCAATTAAATTAATATTACTGGCTTGACAGTTTGATTCCTTGAGAATTTTTCTACATGTTGATTTAACTTTCCTTCTGAAATTTACACTTCGCTTTGTCTTTGTCAAATACATGTCCATATTGTAAAGTAACACTTAACAACAAAGAGCATATGAAATATGCACGGAACTTCAATCAAACTATCTAAGTGATCTTTTAAGAGGTTATGAGACTGGGTAAGTTTAGCTGTAAAAGATTTCTATAAAGGTGGAAGACCGCACCTACATAACTTCAAAAGAGAATTTCAGTTGTATAAATACTTTATAGAATACTTCTACTACACTTAGAAAGCCTGTATAAATAATCTATATTAGGGTTGAAATAGGTGGTATTTGGCTTAAATAACTATATTGGATGGAGACTATATTGCTATAAACTTTTGCTTTAAAAACCTTTAAAACTCAGTGTTATATAACCACTATCGAGAAATAGCTAATCTGTAAAACAGTTTCATAAATATTATATAAAGGTTAGTACACCTGTTATAGATCCACGTGGTTGGTATCTTACTAAGCCTCTTATAAAGTAAAAAAAACCTGTATAAGACGCTTTAATGAAGTTGCTTTATATTTATGCTGTGAGATCGTTTTACGAGCAATCTTATTCCACCCAATTGCTTTATAAGCAATTTAGTGCTGAATACATTTTCAATATAACCAATTAGTTCTATACATTGCCATAATATATTACTTATAAAGTTTTAAGCATGATAAGAGGACCACATGTGTTACTTGGTAACATGGCAAAATTAACAGTTTAGGATATTTCTAAAAAAAGATTATAATCATAAATGTTCATAGTTGCCTACTCATTAACCATAAATGACCTGAATTATTATACAGCAACACTTGGTTATTTTTATGGCTATTTTTGGCTAGCCTTGTAGTAAATGATAAGGTTTTACTATTTATATAAAAAAAAAAAAATCAGTTTGTTGTGTTAATTGGTTGAACATAATTCACCAGATTTTATCAGAAGAAATTTTATTTATTCTTTTTTATAGTGTATTTGCTGATGTGCCAACGTGTCTTGAGAGCTGGGCCAAATCGAAAAAGTTGCCATTTATTCAACAGGAAGTGTTGAATCCCAACAACTGTTGTTCTCCCACACCTCTGAAGGAGATGTTTCATCTCATATCACTAAGTACTTTGACCAAAGCATTGGCAGCAAAACTGAAGCTGAAAGCTATGAAAAGATTGCGAAGGAACTTAGCGCAGAAAAAGAAGAAATTCTTTTTATAACCGATAGTGTTCAAGGTTAGTATAATTTTTGTTATATATGCACAATTAGTTTTGTTTAATATGTATGACCATTTCATCAAATTATGTATTCGCTGTTGTAGACAAATTTAGAGCATATGTGTTTAAATACCCCGATATTGCAGAAATCTTGATAAAAAATATGACTCAAAAGTTGTTCATTATAAGTTATAAATTGAAAGTTTAACATGAATTATGATTTGTTCTTATTTTTTAAAAATTATGAACCTTTTGTTGAAAAGTGTGTTTACTATCAAATTAAAAAATCTGATACATAATTTGATAAAAAATAAACAAACTAAATAACAATGTTTAATCTTTTTAAATTTGTATCAATAAATGACATGGTTGGTGTTGTTTTAAAGGTCATTATTAGACACTGGGCAATTACCGTTAGTCTTGAATCGTCTATCCAACTGGTCTCTCTGAGCTCCCATAGGAAGCACGTACAGCGAAATCTAAACCGTGTTTATTCACTATTTAGTTTATCTGCAAACGAGATGGCTCAAAGTGTATTTTAAGTGCCATTCAGAGTTACACCTCTGTTAAATTTGTAGTGAATGGGTGTTACAAACCAATGCGTGAACAACTCAGGAAACAGTGATATAAATGCTTAGATACCAGGCATTTACGATCCTCGTATCTCAATATGTTTAATGTAACTTGTGCCCATGCCTTGTATCTCTTAGATAAAAAGTCGTCAATTTCTTGCAGTCGGCCAATTAATTATTGCAATTACCAAGGACGTATTTATCAGTGGTTGGTAAAATTTAGGTTATATTATATCTTGGTATTGAAGCATAAGACCCAAGTGATACTTTAAGGCTAACTCAAGAGTAAATGAAGAAATTTTGCAAAAATTGTATGCCTCACCATGTTATTTTTTAGACAATTTGTAGAATATTTGCAAAACTTTTTTTTTCATAATCGGGTGGGAAATATATTGACAGACTATATTGGTTTTTATTAAAGTTACACCGTTTTAAAATTTTATTGTAAATTAATTTTTAACTGCAAATTTGAAAACTGCGTAACTTTATAAAAAAGCAATTGTTTTGATGAAATTTGTTATTTGTTTTCAAATTCACCAAGAATTTGAAATCTGTAGACACATTTTTCACCTGATTCGGAACCAAAACCTAAACCAAAAAGCTCTTGTTAGAAGCATTTTTCTGTAATGAGAAGTACGAAGAAGTTATTTTAAATGTGTTTTGTGTCAAAGAATTCTTTAAAAATGTAATACGTGGAAAAACGTTTGTCATGCAAGTCTATAAACCGATACTGTTGTATAAATATAAAGAATATATCCGAAAATAAAGAAAATAAAAAATGATAAAGTTGAAATCCAATTTAGAACTAAAAGAATCTGAGAATTGCAATGAGGAATATGTTAACACAATGATGGCAGACGGGAAAAGTAGTAATTTACTTGCTCAATAGGGAAATTATTGTACTTATCAGAAGTGTCTTGTGTTATTAAAGTCAGGTTTTATCAAGAATGAGTATAATGAAAACAACGTATGTACATGATTATTACTCACGATTTTCTGTAGTAGACTCCTAGACTCCTTTGGTAACGCATAATCGCCAGGATTAAAATGTTTCTTACAAACATACGAATGTTTCGCAAGGAGTAAAGTTATCTCTATCAACCACTGTTTTAGGCGAGTTTTGTCTCATGGAAACGTATGTCCGCCTTTTGTTTCTAAACAAAATGGAACTGCACAACACTGAGGCACAATTAACAAGGTTTTTTATTTGCTGGTGTACGAAATAATTATAATAAAACACTATAAACTTTTCCCGCGCCTAACAGTAATTTTTGACATGACCTTACTCGACCAGTGGTGTCAACTGATGAGCCTGAAAACGTTAGCCCTCATTACACCTTGCCCTTCTAGTTTTACTTCAATATCTTTAGAATTTGAATCACATTCATATCAATGAACAAGTTTAACAAATTTTAATTCATAGTTTAGCAGACTGTGTGTCATATTTTCATGTTTTGTTACCTGCTTTACTTTAGAATTGAACCATTCGGAAGAAAAAGGAAATTCTTTGATTAAAGGTAATGTTACTTTGTAAAAATACTTTAAAGACACTGTTTTTTACCTGTCTAATTTTCCAAATTTAATACAAGAACATTTACTTGGAACCAAAATATAGGTAGACTGGTTTAGTACAAAAGAAATACTGATATATAAAATTTTATATAATGTTGGGTGTTTTGATTAAATTGCCCAGAATGTAATACAGCATGTATATAGATCGAACAGGTAGATTGTTTGATATAATATATAGAGATCATATTCATACACAAAAACAACAACTTTTATGAACTTCACAGCTTCTGGCCATATCATAATTAATAACCACCTGTTAGAAATATTACATACATATTTGATTTGTGAAAAAGTAAAAAATAACATTTCACTGAGCAGTTTAAATTGTCCTACATCACTAATAAAAGGAAAATGGCATAACTATAATAAAATCTCATCTCTCTGTCTGTAGAGGCTAAAGCTGCCAAGACTGCAGGCCTGTTAGCTCTACTAGTAACACGAGAAGGAAATGAAGCTATTCCTGAAGAAGCATCTAAAGAATTGCTAGTAGTGTCAAGCTTCAAAGAGGTAGTTTTCGAAAATCCTGCCAAACGAAAAAATGAAGATGAAACAGTTCCTACTGAGGTTCGTTGAACTAATAATAGAAAACATGTAAAATAAAGTTTCATAAAAAAACTTATGTAGTAGTTTGTTGAATAAATGGTTTTTGTTATTGTTGTTTTTATTTTTATATTTTTTATTTAGGAGCAACCACCCTCGAAAGTTGCCAAGACTGAAGTTTTGGACGAAAAACCAGCAGCCGTAGATGTTCCAACCGAAGAAACCAAAGCTGTAGAAAAGATCGAAGAAGAAACCATGGAGGTTGATGACCCCGTTGAAAAGAAAGATAACACAGCTGAAGGTAATTCAGTTTTTATATTTAACAAAAAATAAATAGCGGTGTCCAAGAGAACCAAATTTAGAAAATGCCATATCCTTAAGTGTATTAGGTAAACCTTTATTTCTATTTTGCATTTGATCATGACTAGAGCGAGTATCTCTGATAACATTTCCAGAGAGGGATTCTGAATTACACGATACTACACCTTTTCCAGCTGTAATTCAGATAATATCAATTGTATTTCAGAATAGTAAAGTATATTTCAGAAAGCGTCAATTACCCTAATGTATTTGAGAAAACATCATTTGTGATTCAAATTAGTCAATTGTAATTGAGAAAACATCATTTGTGATTCAGAACTTGTCAAGACAAAGTAGTTATTTATTCTTAAATGAATACATTAACTATTTAATAAATTACAAAACACTATTTTTAAGTATTTTAACATATTTAACATCCTACTGGCATGTCATTCGTGGCTAAAGCCGCAGCATGGTGTGCAGTCCTACGTTGAGCTGCACGTGCACAATCGCCCCCGACAATTGTATCTTTTGCCTCGTCAATAATTGTTTCCAAGTACACCAATCTCTGTTCAATAACATGAGAAGCTTCTACATGGGGACCTTGAAGATGAGTTTTAACATAACATTTTACTTTAGACCAAATGCATTCAATTGGATTTAACATTGGGGAGTAAGGTGCCAATTGTAAAAGACTTGCTGCCCTACCATTAATAACTGTTTCGAGAGTTGATTGGCAAGGTGCGTTGTCACAAACAATAATTATGTCTGCCAGCTGATTTCGTATATCCTCCCACTGCTGTAAAGGCCTCCTAACCCAAGCATTGGCTAAAACTGAAATAAAAGATCCTCTTCTATGCTCCATAGCTACTACACCTGCTGCTGATATAGCTCATATTAGATGCACATTCGGACTGTGTGATGCTGGTAGGTGTTGAGCCGCTCTGACACCAGCTCGAGCTCGGCTCCTTGTCTGACTGCAAAATAAATTAAAATTACTCTCTTCAATCCAAACAATTTGTTTACCTTGCTGTATGAAAATGTTAAGAACTCGAACATATTCCGCATGTATTATTTTCTTCAGTTCATAGTAAGAAGCTCTTTGTGTACCTGCTTTACTGTAAAGAGCTTATTGTCTAAGTAGTTACTTATAGTAAAAACAAACATTTTTTTCAAAAGATTGCACCCAGTGAAATGCAGTTTTATACTTCACCCCCAAACTCGCTGCCAAAGCTACCCAATTGTCCCCTCTATTGGCACATGTTACTATCCTATGGCGATCCCGATCAGTATGTTTTCCATATCGTTGTCTTATAGCAGATTCATTGTCAGTAACAACTCTGCACAAGGGGCAAATTGCATCTGGTATATTTATCACAGGTTCAGCACATATGGTATGGAGTAGGTGATGACGTATTAATTTTGTGATGGGATATCTTGCCATTGAAACTTGGCAAATTGCACAATTATCTGTTAAGTTCATAACTATTCTGATTTACATTTTCATGGATATGTTGATGTAGTAGTTGTAGTGCAGTTTATGTAGAATGTGGACATCTTAACGCTCTCTGAAATTCACATCACGTTTTCTCAATTACAAATAACACTTTCTCAAATACAATTCACTAATCTGAATTACAGCTGAAAGTTTTTGAAATTAAATTTATTAATCTGAAATACAATTGATACTTCCCGAAATACAAGTATTGTAAATCCTAAATATTATTTCCTATCCCCGACTCAAATCCGGTTTCTATTAATACATAACTAACTTTGTCGGCATTGAATTTAGGACAGTATATTAAAAGTTTTGTTCGACATCTTTTATTTGATGTGCCAGGAAAAATCCTATGGTGCGTTCGGGTTCTAGGGTAAAAATCAATCCCCATCTCCCATGCGAATCAAGATATTTACCATTTTATGTTGAAAATTACGATTAATTGAAAGAAGAAAAAATTAAGTGTCTTATCCCCTATTGCATATAGGTATTGGACTTGTTTGTTCGATTCGCCGGGAAAAATCCTGCATGATAGTGTCGGTCGTAAGGGGGGAAATCAACTCTCTATATCCTATAGATTTAATATTTTATCATTTTGACACGATTATGGTATGATTGAAGAATTGTTCGATTTCGCTCAATTTTTTCGATACCTCTCACTTATTTAACAATTTTCCGATTTCTCCCACTTTTTTGCACTGCCTTGTTTTTAGACATTTGTATGGATAACCTTTGTGAGCAAAAACCAAGTCAATGTCTCATCAGGACTAAGAGATATTGAGGAATCTGAAAACACATTTTACTCCTTTTCACCACCTTAGGGATCGAATTTCGAAAATTCCGTTCTTAATGGGTGCTTCATGAAAGGAATATACTCCTCAAACTTCATGTTGTCAGGTCCAGGGGTTTGGGCTAGACATAAGACACATTTGCAAATTTAGTGTCAGAACAGTGGCACTTCCCCCATTAAATCCAGTACTGTACAAATAAAACAACTAGCAGTATCGACAGCGATGCACCCACCACCACGTAAAAGTTGATTCAGCCATAAATCACAAAAAGAAATAAGAATTTTTATATTTTCGTACTACCCTTCCATGCCGCAATTAATTTTAAAGTCAGTGTCATCCGAAATAAGCCCTTTAGTCATGATCACAAAATTCTAAACACATTGCTGTAGTATTATACTCCATTTTTGTAGAATGTTGGTAAATATACCCACTTTTCGTACAGATCTCTAACAGAATTTGAATCGACTGTTTAATTGTTTAAAAAACATTTCAAAATTAATAATTATTTCCAGATGTAGCCTTCCTCAAGTCTAGATCTAAATTCATTATCCAAGCTTTTTAAAACTACAAAGCTGATATTTCTACAAAAATCGAATGATGATTAATTTTCTGTAAATTTATAAATCTTGGTTCTCAAATGAACAAAATCTTTCCTTCTTTTCCCACTAATTTTTTAAATATCTAACTTACATTTGTGTTCGTTCATAAGAAAAATATTAATGATTGTATGTATCTCTAAAACAGATGAAGGTTGGGAATTTTTTGTAGAATATGTCTAAATTCTGATAATGTTTTGGTTTTAAAAGTTCAACATGAAAATAAGATTCCTTATATTTTTTAAATAATTTGAAAACTAAAATAGGTACACCAGATTGGAAGGTATATTTGGGAATAGTATGAAATTATATAAAAATCTTTTCTTCCGAATTTAGTGCATCAAATTTTATACATGTTGTATTAAATAATAGGAATGGTTTTCGTTTTCTATCTCCACTGTGTTTTTAGTTTTCTAAAATGAGAAACCCTGTTGTTTCTAATTTTGTCATTTAGTAAATACATACAAAAGGTTTTTGCGTTATTTTAGAACAAGCACTTCACCAAAACATAGGTATACACTTCTCTGAAACTTTTTCTGGATTTGTATGATTTTTTTTATCAAATACAATCTCTGTGATAACAGAGTCCAACAGTGATACACACTGAAAGATTGATTATATTTTATCTACGCTTATTAGTAAAATATCTAATGTAACTTTTTGCAGATACATCCAGTGACAAATTATCTAAAGCACCAATTGAAAAAGAAAAGACTGAAATAGATTCCAGTGATAAAAAGACTGATGGAAAATCTGATACTAAAGAGGAAAAGACAGAATTAAAAGAAACAATTGTAGATGAAGAAACTCCCATGGAGACCAATGATATTGTTGAAGAAAGTAAAGTAGAAGTAGCCGAAAAAGAAAAACCAAAGGCTGTAGTAAGAAAGAAGAAAAGAAAATATTAGTTGAAGGTAAGAAAAAGGAAAAGAAAATTTTACCTGAAGAATCAAAAGAAGAAAAGAGTGAGGTTAAGACTGAAGCAGTAAAAGAAATAGATGAAAAGCCTGGAGAGGAGGGCAATAAAATGGATCAATCTGAAGAAAGCGAAACGAAACTGGAAAGTACTGAGTCATCTAGCAATAAAAAGACCATTGAAAAAGAAGCAATGGAAGAAAGTACTTGTGATGGAAAAGACGAAAAAAATGCCTGTTAAATTAGAAGAGAAAAAGATTAAAAATAAAGAAATGGAAAGTGTTGGTGCGACGAGTGATATTACAGAAACAAAAGAAATGGTTCAAAATGAAAAAGAAATCGTCAAAACTGAAACAAAAGAAAATAAAAAGGAGGGTGAGAGTATTTGTAAGAAAGAGGAAAAGAATGTTACCAATAGTGTAGAAGAAGAAGTAAAGGAAACAAAAGAAGTAAAAATGGAAGAAGATACAGCAGTGGTTACTGAAAAGAAAGTTGAGGAAGACGGTGCTAAACAAGAGAAAAAAACGAAAGAAAATACTACGGAAGAAGTAAGTCCAAAGGAAAAGATTACGGAGGACGTAAGTCCAAAAGAAAAGATTACAGAAAAAATAATTCCAAAAGGAGAAGAAAGAAAATGGCATGGAAGAAAAAGCTAGTAAAGTCGAGGAAAGTAAACCCAAAACTGTAGAGAAAGAGAAAAGCGCGACAGTAAAAGATAGGAAACCCGACGAAAGCAAATCCAAAACAATTGAGAAAGAGAATGAAACAAAAATAAAAGATAGTAAGCCTGAAGAAAGCAATTCCAAAACAAAGGAGAATAATACAGAAGTAAAAGATAGTAAAGTCGAAGAGGATAAATCTAATGATGAAGAAAAAGAAAAGAAAAAAATAGAATCTAGTGAACCTTGTCCGAAAGTTGACAAACCGGAAGCATCTTCAGCTGAACAAGATAAAAAAATAGAAAAAAGTGCAGAAGAGAAAGAAAATAAAAGTGAATTGGCAAATGGAATTGAAAATAGCAAAACTGTAGAAAAGGATGAAGTTGTCAATGGTGATTCTAAAGAGAAACAAAATGGTGATGCAGTTGCTGATGAGGCAGAAAAGAAGGTAGATGATATTAAGGTAAAAAAGATTGAGGATGCTGCAGACAGTACACCTCCCGTAACTGTAGAGGTGTAATTATTTGTTCCATAATAATATTTATACAAGTTAAATGTAATGTAACATTTGTAGTGTTCATTTTTTATTTATTAAAACACAAAACTCTTTGCTTCCTTGGTTATAATTAGGGTTTTTTTATATACATAGGCCTTATGATTATTATTATTATTATTTTATTTATAAGACTTTAAATACTCAGTTTAGTATATCCTGTTGTGATCAAAATTGTTCCTGTTAGTTTTTTAAAAAAATTGTTTCTTCCAAAGTAAGTGCCAACTACATTAAATTGGACGAAGACTGTACCCAAAGACTGTTTATCTCACTTTTATGATACTCAACTTTTATAATTCAATTTGTGGACATTCATAAAATTATTCAGTATTAATCTGCACTTTAGGTTTGTACTTAGTCGTGAACTTTCTTTTAACATTCCGTTCGTGTATGTATGTTTTTATTGTTTTATATTCATGTGCTTCGTTTTTCTTTGGAATACCCTGTATGTAATAATCTTGTGACTTCTATTTTTTTTTCAGCTCATAAAATTGTGATATATCAAAAATAGATTTGGGATGCTACGTCACACTTTAGTATGTATCTCTTGTTTTAGTTTATCTTTTAATCGTTTATTCTGGTGTACAGGCCTATAATATATGGCTGCAATTCATTGTATACGTTTTAGCACCATAATAAATTTTTGTAGTGTTCTATAAATGTTTTATTATCTTTTTGTAGCCTTTCATCACTTATAGGCAGGAATGAGTTGTGAGGTGATGAGAAAATTTCACTTTCCATGGCAAAGTGAATATTTCACATGAAATTTTGGAAATATAGGAAATTTTTTAATTTTCGATCTATGAAAGAGGACATGGAATCCTATGGACCTACCAATTTTTGGATATGTTCTA
Organism: Rhamnusium bicolor; assembly: GCA_029963845.1. Classification (NCBI taxonomy): domain Eukaryota; kingdom Metazoa; phylum Arthropoda; class Insecta; order Coleoptera; family Cerambycidae; genus Rhamnusium; species Rhamnusium bicolor. The sequence continues at coordinate 44,376 of JANEYF010000940.1, forward strand.
CTGTTCAAGAGAAGTAACTTTTAATAAAAACAAATTTTGCATGTGTATACCTGGTGCCCCAGAAAATGCACTTAAAAGTTGGACACCCGTAAACTTAAAAATGTTATTTCTCCTACAATATGCAGTTTTTTCACAAAAGAAAATTGTGTTGACTGAGTGATGAATGAAGCCTTAAAACTCTCTCTAAAGGTGTACTTAAAACCCAGTGTTTCAATGGTTTACAGGGTGTGTTTATAAAATGAAAAGTGCATCTATTTTGTATGGTATCCAAAACATTGTCTTGTAACTTTTTTAAGTCCTAAATCATATAATAATGCCTAATTACTAGAGTTCGAATATTGGCGAGTCATGATGTTAAAAATAGGGTCGGCGCAAGTGTATTAATTTATATACCAATTAAAACCAAATATTTTTTAAACTAACACTAAACAGTGCAAACTAATCTTTCAGAGGCTTACCTTGTACTGTAGAGGTTCTAAGATAATTATTTACTCCACTGTACTCGCCAATTTTTCAAATTTTTATTACACTAATTTGGAGTCGTAGAACGCAACGAACGCAAACATTTTTCGTTGGGAATGTAAATAAAACGCGTTTTGCCGGCTGTACGTTCCATCACTATATATCACAGTTCACATTTGGCCCAAATTTCTTCCTTAATATAAGTTCAACTAGTGTTCAGTACAATGTGCACCTAAATATGACAGAAAGACTAATTTCTATATCAAAAACACAAATTAATCACAAAATGAATATATTGTCAAACAATAAGCGCATGCACTAGCATGGGTGTGAAGTTAGCAACGGATTGCCAGTGACTCGCACACACCTCAGCAAATAGGTTTTAATAAACATTGTGTTCTTTGCCCTAAAATAACTTTTAAAATGTAATTGTTCAGTTCAATTTCTCTTGCCCATCATTTTATTTTTGATCACTGACCTTGAACTGTAACCTTTATAACATCCGAAATTACAAAAAAAAACATTTTAGGGTCAGAAAATTTAAAAGAAATGACAAATTTGAATGGTTATTGTAGAGCAAGGAACACACTGCATCAATCTGTTGCTGAAGTGTATGTCGCCGGCAGCCCGTGATAACACATGCGCATATTGTTTGACAGTTTAGTCCATTTATATGATTTAACAAACAATTTGAGTTTTTTTGAAATAAAAAATTTGTCTTTTTCTCATATTTGGGTACACATCCTACTCGACACCAGTTGAAATATAAATTAAATAAATTTGGAAATTGTGCTAAATGTGAATTAATTGTACTATAAAAAAGTGATAAAAATGCAAGTGGTAAAGCATATTTTTTTTATTTGAAAAACTATTAATTTCCGACGAAAAATTTTTGCAGAATCGTGTTCTACGACCCCAAATTAGTAAAAAAAAAAAAAATAAAAATCAGTGACTAGTACAATAATATACAGTGACGGAAAAAAGTATTCATACACCAATGAAAATGCTAACTTGGCTGCTAGCAAAGAAAAAAGCATATGAAATATATATAGAAATGGATAGAAATAGATTTTACTAAATTGCTCGTCACGCTTGTAGGTTTTTCCCATTCCTGTAGGAGAAGCGTTTTTAATTGATTTTTATTAGAAATCTTGTGTTTTCTTATATGACGGTCCAGTTTGTCCCACAGATTTTCAATTACGTTTATGTCTGGAGACAGGTTTCCAAAACGTGGGGCATACATTATATAGTGTCCCCATGCACTATATAGTGTATGGGGATCAGATGGGCGCAAAACTATGGAGTTTTAAAACATTAATGTGTCAAAAAATCATTAATTACTAGTTTTGAAGATGATAACTGCAATAAAGGGAGACGCTGTAAATGCAACGAATTTTAAAAAAATTGTAATAATTCAGAAACTGTTGAGAATCAAGGTAGTGTTGTATTATCAATCTTACTCTTAATTTTCATAAGGAATCCAAAAATGTAAGAAAAATGGGAGATCTATCTAAAATAAAGTTGATATTAACTTCCAGTATAACTGGAAGTGATAAAAGTTCGAAAATATTTTAAAATGGTCTTCCAAAAACTCATTCGACCAACATTTCAAAATGGTATTCCTATTTATTCCGGATATACTTCTAGGGGGGTAGGTTGAAAACGAACACCCTGTATATGTCGAAAATGAAACCACATTCATTGCATTAATTATGGTAGTTTCTTCTGTCTTTGGTGAACGTTCAAGTTATTCTATAAAGAGAGCGATTCGTGAATAGCATGAGTGTATAAATTCTAAATCTTTTTGGACACTAGAATCAACAATAACTTCTTGAGCATTTTGCAGTAGCAACTGTTCCTTTAGCATCCAATTATATGTAAGTAAGGCACTTTTTATATTATCAAAGTTTCTCTAGTAATGTGATGCTGTGTTCAGTTAAGTGTCCCATCTTGTCAGCATAGGCTGTGGCGGTAGTGGTGATGTGGGTAGAAGTTTGTGGAAAAATCACATACGTATGCAGCACAAGCGGTGAAGTATTGCATTAGCATTCTGGCTGCAAAAATAATGCAAATGCAAATACAGTTTGCACTAGGTAGGTACATGATTCTTTAGAGGATATTCGAATGTCTATGCAACTACATAATTCGCAAACAGTTCTATATTATATTATTAAGAGAAATTTAGTTATATGAAAATTTATGCAATATAAACAAATTCGTATGACAAAACTTGCATTTCTTATCAAGATTACTGCAGATGGCACTGGAATGACTCGCCGATATCCAAACTATTATTACAATATATATATATATATATTTTTTTTATTTTTACCAGTGGCATAATATACACAACAGATTTGAAATTATCGCGTAAAATGATAAGATCTGATAATATTAACCTGTGATTTGAACGTTTTGGCGGTATTTTTTTTTAAATGTCTGGCATATTTGAAGTAATTATGTTGATATATGTTTTTGTCTATAGTTTAATTGTTTTGATGGTATATTTTTAAAATAATTTTAATGGCGCACGTGAAGTGTAAACATTAAAAATATTTAACGGTAAACATGTTAAACAATATGTTTTTAAAAATTTTAGTAAAAATTCTGTTTATTGTGGATTAAAAAATATGATTTTTGATGCATGATGATTTATCCAATCATTCTGTGATGATTTCGATTTCTACTTTTGTTTTTTATAATCAAACCAATTTTCAGTTGTAATATAATTTATTTATCTTTTTAACAACTTGCCTTACAAAAATTTATTACACAAAATGAGGCATTGACTTTTGAAATGTATTAATTAAATAACTAAAGTTAATGATATATGTATAACAAAATCTAGTAATACAATGAGCAATCATCTATTCGCGTTGTAGAAACATCCGATTTTGAAAATCCATCTGAATCCACGCAGTAAAAAATAGTAGTTCTGTTCATAACTGTGGTTTGTAACGTTCTATAATTTCCTGATCCATCACATTCCATAATGTGATTGTACATCTTATAATCTCTTGCACAATCTAAAACAAAATTCAGTAGTCGGAGGCGTAACACATTCTCGAGTGCTAGGCCGAGAACATTTTTGTAGTTGTCTATTAAAAAAATGTATTGGTTTCCTTGTGTATGTTTTTCTTAGGCCCACTGAAATGTGACACGTGAATTAGCAATGTGACAGACACAAGAGTGACAATAATATTCACGACAAGTCACGACTATATCATCACTCCGTGGGCACAGACATGTTTAATTTGAAAATAATGTAAATGCCAGATCACTTGCCACATTTCTTTGGTAAGCATAGTGAAACAGGGGGAAGTATAAAAGTCGACGCGTGTAGAAACGGCTCTCTTTCAAAAGAAAGAGGTGTAAGTTATCTCTATTTGAGGGTCAGTCTTGACTGAGTAGCCTGGGTACAGCACTTGAAGCCAGTGGCGGCTGGTGGATTTAGGTTATTCCATATCTCTGTATTGGAGCATGAAACCCAAGCAATATTTTAAGGCAGGACTACCAGTCAATGAAGAAGTTTTGCAGAAAAAAAATTGGAAAAAAACGTTACAAAAATGCGCTGCCGACCTTACTTCTAGACCATTAGTAAAATATTTGCAAACTATTTTTTTTTTTTGTAATCAGAAGGAAAATTTATCACCTATTTATTTTTTGGTTTTCGAAAATTTTGATTTTTTTATAAAGTTATGGCATTTTGAAATAAGTTTATTGTGTAAATTTCAAAATGTCATATCTTTATAAAAATTCAAAATTTTCGAAAACCAAAAAAAAAACGGGGTGATAAATTTTCCTTCTGATTACGAAAAAAATAGTTTACAAATATTTTACTAATGGTCTACAAGTAATCTGAGTTGGCAGCGCATTTTTCCTCTTTTTCTCGATTTTTTCCCATTTTTTTTTCTGCAAAACTTCCTCATTCAGTACTGGTAGTCCTGCCTTAAAATATTGCTTGGGTTCCATACTCCCATACTGAGATATGGCATAACCTATATGCACCAAGCCGCCACAGCTCGTACCGGGGACCGCAATAATTGGTCTGTTGATCCTACATCTTTAAAGTGACGTTTTTATCAGCAAGTGCCGAGAACTCGATGACACATCACTTTCAGTAAGTTGATGATCAAGGGTACTATGTCAGGCGGCTTGTTGGCTTGGATTAGCCTGCTGCCGGGAACGAGTAGTTCCATTAAATCTGGCATTTCTCGTTCTCGACAACGGGCTTAATATCTCCCAGGATGTAAAGCAGCACTGGTGTCTGGTCTACCCCATACAAGTAGTAATATAGCACTCGTATCGCGTTATGTCGGTATATAGGCCGAAATCGCATATATGGGACATGCTAGAAGAGCATGAGCGATTCAGGCAACTGATGTTAGGTCCTGCAATTAATATCAGGGACCTCTACATTCCACACGCTACTACGGCAGACTAAGTTGTTGATAACACCATCCTGACAGGCCACAGTGAATTCCTCGGTCTCCGATTTTAACCGGGTTGACCTTAGAAAGGGCAAATGGCAGCTTGTTCGTTAAACCCAGTGTTCCCATGTTTTTATAGAAGACACCATGCTGGGATTTATTGACGTGCCACCGAAACAGATTTCCCTATTCTGCAGTTTTTATTCGGTGTCAGATTCGGCTGAAGCTCAGTAACTGATTCAACATCAGCACCTCGCCGGTTTTAAATATGATACTGAGTTTATCTACGACTCTGCTGCCTTAAATAATCCTGCTACTACTATTTCATGATGTTTTACGTTACATGCCTTACTCAGAGTACTACTCTACCCTGCACACACTCAAGACTCAAGAACCCTTGTACATGATGTGGGAGGTACACATGAGGAATGGACAATCTAGGACGAATATTCATTACCTTGCGGGTGTGGCTTACAAACTGGCGCAGCTTATCTACTAACTAACCACTTAACTACTCCAAAGGAATAAAACAAAACCGGAACAGCAAGCATGACTGTCACAGACACCTTGCTCTTCCCCGAAAATTTGGAAGACCAAATTTTTCGGAGTCCAGACATGCTGCGAAAAGAATCATTTAATTGTTTTACATCCTGAATGTGTCATTATTGCCCACCCAAGTATGTAGAGGTCTCTCCAGCATCCAGATGTCGCAGGATGCTTCCATCTGCGAGCTTCGCTTCTTCAGAGACTTCCCCGCATCGTTCTCTCTCGACTACACATTTTTCCAACCCGAATTCCATACCAATTGCCTGCGAGTATTCTTCGCCCACCCTAAGAGCGTTTTGATTTTCGCGCTTTCCGAAGGCGTAAAGTTTAAGGTCATCCAGATGGGTGACCTCCGGTCGCTGGGTGGCCCGCATTTATACCCACAGGTTAGGCAAAGCTCCATAGATAGCAACAGCAATGAGATGCAGAACTGTGGTGCTTATTATTATTATTATATTAAATTACTGGGTAATGTGTCTCCGTGTGCCAAATATCCTTGCTACGCCACTACTGGACGAAGTGTTTCAACAAAAAAAATTGAAATTAATAAATGATGTAACTTACTGCAATTTAATGTGCTGATATCTGTGCTTGTGTCACTCTGCCACGTTCCTATTTTTGAACCATCTCTCCAGGTGCAATATGCACTAAAAATTAATGTACACGATATATTTTCGAACAAGCATATGTGCGTATGAACTGGTAAAGCATATACAAAGTATGATTCCATAGATTTGAGAAATATATTTTGTATTGAGTCCAATTCATTTATCAGTTAACAGTGTTAACATGTGACTAATATCTGAATTACATACTTTATGTGTACAATTTACTAGTTCAGCTATATGTAACAAGGGTAAGATTTAGGGAAAAAAATGAGCAAAAGTAGCAGTTGCTAGAGTCCAGTATGACACTATCAGAAATCGATTTACAACAAGATGTAGATTCCATCAGTGGCCAATAAATTAACAAATATCGCATTTTTATGTTATATAAATTTATTTCTGTCATGTTTAGCTTGTTTTAATAAAAGCAAATACAAGTACCTATCAACGAGCAAAATATTGAATATTATCATCATATAATAATCAATATTATCAATCAATATATATTGGAATCATTTGTACATGCCGCAAGCACAAGAATAAGGTTTATATTCTTATGCCACAGCAGTCCAAAATATTTACTGATATATCTAAAAAATAATACACATAAACAAAAACGAAACTAGTGCCTAACGTGTTTAAATAATGTATACTCCATTTATATACAGGGTGTCTGATAATTATGTACCTTCCCCCAAGGTGATGATAGAACTAGAAAAAATAATTTGAATTTTGTATATAAACATTTGCCTTAATTAAGTCATAAGGGAGCTACAACCCCTTAAAGCGTGTAAGTACAATATGCCAATAAATTCGAATTGTTTTAAGTTGCAAAAGTTAAATTTGGACCATTTATTAATTTCATTAAGATGTTCCATATTTTGTCAACTTTTCTACTAAATATCATGATTTGTTGGGGTAATTACAGGGGGTGTGGGTGAATTTTCTTTTTTTTAACATTTAAACCGGAAAAAGTTAAAAATGCATAAAAAAAGGTGCTCATTCTGAATTTCGATAGGAGCCATCATTTTGCAGTTATTTGTATTTTAATATTGCAATATGTATGCAATAATGGAACGTTTATGTTAATTTGTTAAAAAAAATCTGAAATTACTGCAAAAATATCAGATAAAATTGGAAACATATTTTTAATACAATGTAAAAATATTTCACATTACCATCTCCCTCATTTATCATATTTCATTTTAAAATCTCTTGATTGTTGCGAAGATAGCAAATGAATTTAAGTAACAGCGTAAATTTTAAAATATGATTGTATACTTTGTATTAAAGCTACATATTCGAAAATAAGTCGAGGTATAACCAATATTAAATGTTACAGACAAATCCCTATATGTCTCTGTAATTTTGGTGGTGAAATGATATTTTCAGCCCCTGTCCGTAAAACGGGACGTTCTTTCTTTTCTGTTACCTACTGGATAATTTTTTTACAAATTTAAATGTTTGGACTTGCTACTTAGATTGTGGACAAAAATTAGTTTTGTTCAAACAAATTTTTTTTACAAGAATTATTGTTAAATGTAAATACTTTAGATAATATCACATCCTTACTGTTATTCAGTTAATTAATATTAATCCCAGTAAACACCAAAGTATGTACCTATACTGGGCCGGGCCTTTACTGAAAATGCTGGCCCAATAAAGGCCTAGTAAAGGTCCATACTTTGGTGTGCTTTGGTGTTTACTGGGAAGCAATTACATGTATATGTTAAATTACTTACATTCCTGCACTTATGTTATAGACTCCAAAAGCTCCATCTCCATCACATAAAAGATTCCCTAAACTTGCAAATCTTACCCCATGAATTTGTAAAGTATTTAAAATTGTAGTCATGCCATACTTAGCACTATCGCACTGTCTTAAATATTGACTTCCTACTTCAGACGCACTATCTACAAAAATGGAATTTGTTGGAAAATATAAAGTAAATGATAGGTATAGTATACAATGATTATGATTATACAATTATGTTGCTTAAGGATGTTGTAAGTATTAGAGCTGTCAATATCCAAAAATTTTTTACACTGGTTACCCGTTTTTCAAACTATCTGAAATTCGGATCACTAGGTAATGGGTATTAAGACTCGGATTTATCTAGTTCTAGGTAGAACCCAATTCTTAAATGTTTTCTTAATTGCCTCTCAAGTCACGGAAGTAGCCCCCGGAAAACCCTTATACTTTGGTTCTACAGATATAACATAATAGCAAAGAGCTCAGTGGGTATCTGGTTGTTTTTAGTTAAAAACCTCAATTTTAATTAGAGTTATGTTCATCTTAAAAAGCAGTATACATGTTATATGTATGCACTATACATATAATAGGTAGGTACAGGGTGTCCAACTGAGAATTCACCTATCATAACTCTTATTTATGGAAATATTTGAAAATTTCGAGGATTAGATGAAAAAAGGACCTCTTTTGTTAAAGTAACGCCCTGTACATAATGCAATATTCGGTTTATGCTAAGTTTTCTGTTTTCAATGTAAGGTTTCATAGGTCCATTGCTTTTAGTTTTCGTTTTATTGAGCCGAAAAAATTTAGATATAACTTTTTTAAAAAGTCTATGGGTAATTAAAATTATGAATTAAAATCTAATGCTGCCTATTAATACAATTAATTTACAATTTAGTTAATACAATGTTTCTATAAATGATTTTCCACACTAGACCCATTTTTCTCATTACATAATCTAATTCTTTTAATAAAATGTTCGTTCAAGTTGTCTAACAGATCACTATTATTAATTTGATTAATTAAATTTACTATTCTTCCTCTTATTTCATCTAATGTGTTAGGTGTTCTTTTATACACTTCATTCTTTAAGTAAACCCACAAGAAAAAATCTAGGTGTTAAGTCTGGGCTCCTTGGGGACCATCTTATCCGTCCGTTTTTTTCAATCCATTCATCGAATGTATTATTTAAAAGATTCGTTACCCTAATATTGTTGTGGTACGGAACACCATCTTGTTGATGGATTATACCAAACACTTCATTTAATGGGATAATTATTTAATTCATGTAGAATATAATCATTTAGCAATCGGAAATACATGTCAGCATTTATATTTTCTTCAAAAAATAATAATAAATTCTACTATTGTATATTCCAGCCCACATTTAAGGGTTGATCACTCAAGATTGTAATAGATTGTAATAGCATTTAATTTATTTATGGAAGATATATTGTACTACTTTGAAATATGTTTTCCTCTTACGAATTTTAAAAGTAAGCAATTCAATAAATCCAGTGTTGGTAAAACGAGTCCGGGAATAATTGAAGTTAAAAATCGTGTATCTGTTCGTGCCGATTTGAGCAATCAATATCCCCAATTCAAACAACATTTTAAATCAGTCAATAAGGAAGATTAGAGATTGTTATGGTCTGTCTCTAAAGAGAAAAAACCATCAAATAGTTTAAGTTTAAAAAACAAAAAGTAAGGCTATGTGGGATATATTAAATAAAGTATCAGGCAAGTCTGATAAAAAGTCATATGGAAATAATGGATAATGGCAGAATTTTAAATATCACTGAATGTGTGGAAAAATTTAATGATGATTATTTTTATCTTCTTCCAAACTCCTGTCTAATTTACAGCAGAATTTAAATGAGCCTATTAGGTACATAATCTTTTAATACTGTTAACAATTCACTTTTTTTTCGACCTCTTATAGAAGGCAATGTACTAGTTTTAATTATTAAGTAAAAAAATTCTAAATAATCAGGAATAGACGAAATATCGAATGTTCTGTTAAAGCATATTTCCATATATGTATATAGTAGAACCTCTTACTCACATAATTAACCTGTCTCTAAAACAAGGTATTTATCCTGATAAATTAAAAATTGCTAATGTAATACTTACCTTTACACAAAAAAGGGGATGCCAGCCCACAGCCTTCTTTACATAAGAAGGCTGTGGCCAGCATAATAAATTATAGAGGGATTACTTTATCACTAAGTATATCCAAGGTTTTTGAATCTGTTGTTGATAATCAACTTGTTAATTTTCTGTTAATAAATAATGTATTATCCCCTAGGCAACATGGTTTTACGAAACATAAAAGTCTTGACACTGCACTTAGTGATTTTGTGAATGGTGTTATGAGTGCTCTCGATAAGTCACAGGTTGCTTTAGGGCTCTGTTGATTTTTCGAAAGCTTTTGACTGCGTTGACAATTCCATTTTATTGTTGAAACTTGAGAAATATGGGGTTAAAGGTATAACTCATAATTGGTTTTTAATTACTGAAAACAGAAAACTTAGCATAACCGGTTAATGCATTATGTACAGAGCCTTACTTAAAAAAAAAACAGTCACCCTCATATTTTGTCATAAATGTCAAAAAGACCTCGACTAGCGTTTAAGGATACAAAAGAGGTCAATTTTCACCTAGTTTTCGAAATTTTCTATAAATAAGAGATGATAGATGAATTCTCGGTTGGGCACCCTGTACTTGTACGTAATAGTATCAGAGACTCTGATAGTACTACATATATATTTAAAAACACATCAAATTACAAATTGAGATAATCCCCTTCTTATTTATCGAATCGTGTTTTGTTGTTGACGGTAACAAATATAACATAACAAACATTAAAATACCAAATTAGAGTTGAATTAGCACGAATTTCGGCACAAGAAAAGTTTCAATTTCAGAAATATAAGGTAGTCGTTCCGAATTCAGACACTGTCCGGAATTCAGGCATATTCCTATTTACTTGTTTAAAATAAGAAATCTATTATTGTTTATAAATAATACTTTATCAACAAGGCTATTATAAATATTAATATATTTTTGAGACATCTGCTGACAAAATTCAACATTATATTTTTCAATCCAGAATCACTTCCTGTTTTACCGATATTCCAACCAACGGCCAGTAAATAACCTAGAAATTTAACAGTGCTCGTAGGTGTTCAACAGTTAAGTTTTTCTTACAAGGTAAGCCAATTTAAACAACTTTTTCTTTTGCTATGGGATGACAATAATTAAGAAAATTAGAAAAATGTTTATTTAGTTCGAATAAGCAGGCTTTAAATTTTGATATTAACAAATTGTACTATCATGATAAGTTATCATTGATAACCAAAGTTTTAAAAAAATTAATGGTGTCGGAATTAGGTATACTGAAATGAGCCAGAAGTTCTTAATAAATGTTATGAACTGATGGGTGCAGACTGGACAGGTAAAATTGAACATAAAAGTTTATACAATATTTGGTACAGAATGTACCAAAAATGGGGGGTTTTTTTTCGGGATTCCCATATAAATAAAAAAATTTTGAATGCTATTAGATATAGAAGAGGGCTTAATTTTGGAAGACGGGTGGGAAAATTTAATTGTAGGTATTTGGAGATGATGAAAATCATGATGGATCACCTGGGCTAAGTTCGAAAATGGTATAATATTTACTGGAGTATGACTTCTTTCCTTTCTAAAGAGTTAATGTAGACAAGGATACAATGACACTATGGGTTACACTTTGGTTATTTTCGAACGGGCTCCTGAAGAAGTAACCAGTATGACGGCTAAAAAAATTACCCCGTTGACAGATACTGAAAAAGAGCCTATGACAGAAGATAAGGAAAACATTGATGTAGAGAATATGTCAGTGACACTTGAAAAGGAAATGGCAATTAAAAATGCTGAAAGAGAAGTAGTAATCAATTTGATGGAAATAGGAAAAATCATTGAGAAAATTACTGCAAAAGACTACTATAACAAAAATTGAAGAAAGAGATAGATAATATGACAGAAATGGATAATAGTAGCAGTACAGAAGTGCTATCAGAAAATACTCAAAAGACGTCAGAGAAAAAAGGACAAACATCATTAAAGACGAACAACCACAAGAGGAAACCGCCAAAAAAATTAAAAGCAATGGTAACCTTTCTTTGGTGCAGCCAGGAGTGACTATACCATCTCCATTTAAGAAATCGCTGTTCTGGCCTGACCCAAGTAAAAAAGTGAATTGAAGAAATAGCCGTGTTAAAATTCCTTCTGTAGGCACCTCTGATACGTGGAGAGAATACTTTTTAAAAAAAGAGAAAGAACAAAAAAACCTAGAAGAAAAAGAAGAAGGAAAGCGAAAAAGGGAAGAAAATGAGAAATTGTGTGAAGAAAAAATAAAAATACCAACAAAAGAAATATTCAACAAAAGGTAGGAGATAATACAGAGGAGGTAGAGAGGCTAGTAGTGGCTGAGGAAAGCTCATCTTAAACAGAAACTAATCACAGTGATGCAGAAATTGAATTAACTCTCTTTAGTCAATTAAAAATTAACGATTTCGTAACAGTCAATTATTTGGATGAATGTTACCCAGCACAGATCACAAATAAGAATGAGGATGAGCAAAAGATCTTAGCTAAAGCAATGGCCAAAGCTGGTATAGATAAATGGAAGTGGCCAAATACTAAAGATGAAATTTGGTATGACTATTACAAAATTGTTGAAAAGATCGAGCCACCGTTGAAATAAATGAGGGTTTTTCGCTATTAAGGAGTTGGAGAAGTATTTATAATGCCATATATTGTTTTTTGTTAAAATTTTATAATAAAAAATAAGTTCTTGACTGCTCAATACCTCGATGTTTGTTTATTTTCGGAATAATGTTCCCCAAATGTCTGATTTAGTATCGCTGTCAGAATTAGGTTCATTAAAATATCTGATTTCAGAGCAAACCATAATCTTGTTCTTTTAGTATTATTCAGTGGTCAGATATCTTCAGAATGCAATATTAATTTTAAAAAATTTTACTTGACCAATGTCACTGAATAATTATAAATTCTATTATACAAAATGTAACATAAATTCCTTAAGATGTCTGAATTTGAGAGGCCCACCTTACATGAAATTAAGTTAACCTAATTTTAGAGTAGTTTGCAGACTGATCAAATGTCAAAGATAAAATTTTCCCCTTCGATTCATTTGAAATGAGATGAGATACTGAAATATACAATAGGTTGTGCAGATCGGTAAGAGGGTTACTCAGAATTCTCAGCAAATATCAAAATGAAATAACTAAAGAAAACAGCAACATTCCTGCCGAAACTGAGATTTTAGTTAGAAAGAGCAGGCCCTACGATATTTAAGGACCGGATACACGATACCTAGTTTTGGAATCGAGTATCCGATACCAGTGTGGGAGCCAAATTTTATATCAGGTAGTCATTACCCGGGTAGGAACTGAATTACAAATTCGGGTAACCGCATACCCAGTTACCCAGTTCTTCCTGACAGCTCTAATAATTATAGAGAAAAAAATTAAAATGAACGGAGTTTTGTAAATCGAAGAGGCTCTTTTCTTAATTCTTGAAATAAGTATTATTAATTAGGACAATAAAATTCAAAATTCCGTATGGTAAAATATTCTAATAAATTGGGATATTGAAAATTTTTCTTATTGACTATTCAAAAATAAAGCAAAGCGAAATGACTCTCCTTACACAGTGAAAAGCAACCATGGTTACAACCAAATTTAATCAACGGCATCGTATGTTGCCATCAGAAGGGAGTGATTTCACTTCGCTTCATTAAGGTATACAGTTAAGCTGAAAAACATCATTTCAAGTGTTTCCTTCAGACATTCCTTTTATTTTACGAAAATATTCTTACAACATGGCAATTTGATCATAGCCTTTTCTGGTACTATGGGGGCAGTTAATTCACCAGTTTTGGGTTCCGCGCACCAACACAATCCACTGTCACACTGCAGTTTTTCATAATTTCCCATGCTGTCGCAGTGAAAACTAACATATGGTCTTCCAGAAGCTTCTAAATCGGCCTTTCTTCTACTGCATGCTGTTGAAATATTAGTATGTATAATATAAAAAATAATATATCCATTGGATAAAATGCCATTACAGAAAATTTTGTTAGTTTTGAAAAAGTTATATAGTTCATATTCCAAATAAGTATATCTGAGATATGAATTTTGAGTTCTCCGTATTCTATTTTTAGTTAAAACATCAAGACAAGGATAATAAATTGACGCACAGTAAGAAAAATTTGACAATAAAATGTTTAACCTAACAGAGTTGTCAATACTTAAAGTAAAATACTTGAAATTGTACTTCAAGTATTTATTAGTACTTGAAGTACTTTACTTTAAGTACTTATCTGAGTAGATATTTGTACTTGTATTTCAATTATTCACAGAAAAAAAACTTGAATTTTTACTTGATTTTGTCAAGTAAGTTACTTTAAGTATTCTTAACAATACTTGGAGTATTACATCATAATTCAAGTAATAATTTGTACTTGAAGTATTATTCTTGGGCTAGTTCAAGTAAATATTTGTATGATACTTGCACCCTGAAACAATTACTGGAGATAAAATTCCGTTTTCAATTATATTTTGTTTGTCAAAACTCGCATAAACAAGACCACAGACTTACTAGATTACTTAAGGTTTATTTAATTTAGTTCAAAGCTGCAACGCCTCGTGGCAAGGTGCTTTTAAAAAGACATTTCTAAGATTTTACCTTACAATTAGTAGCACAGTGCATTCAGTGATTAGTGATTTACAAATATAAAAAGGTAGGTAGATACGTGAGGGGAAGTATTGTATCGGCAGAGGAGCGTCACACTGATGGCAACCGGTGTAAATTTTTTCGGAAATAGATCAGCTATAGAACTGCCAGCAGACGATTTACGATTTATCCTCATATGTTTTTAGTTCGGTTAGTTGATATTATAGTACAACACATAGATATACCATGACTATCTTTGCTACTAAAAACGACAAAGAAATATCGCCCCCCTTTCGGCAGAGAATAATTTGTGCGTTCGGCGTTGTTTTAACTGTTTACGCTAGCACGTTTCATACACTTTTTTGTTTCGCGATAGGAACTACGTGTGTGTGGTCCTCGTTTTGAGAAAAAGATTTATAAGTTTTTTAAATTTAAGATGACTATGTTATATCGGTTAGTTTAAGTATACGTACAGCTTACAGCTCTTTTGTTTTCTCACATTCTTTACCATTTCAGTAAATCAACATTGTCGTAATCATAATATTCATAATATATGGTTAGGCCAGTGGTTAGGGTTGTTGTGCATTAAAGTGCCAAGAATATTAAGCCAATTTCCGAAGTAACTATAATTATTATACATTATTTTTTTTACTTATTTTTGTAAATTAATGGTAGAAAATAAGAAAGAAAAGAAATTAAGCAAAACAATATTATCATCATTAGGTAATTATTATTACGATAGGGTTACATGTTACATCCTTTTTCCTCCGAAAAATTTAAATGATCTCCATCTTAAAGGTTCAGAATAAGATTTTTTTGGTGTAGACTTTGCTAATTTAAAACGATTTCAGATATACCGTGTCCATTGCAGGAAAACAAAACAAAGTAACATTTTTAAAACGCGACACCTATGTATATAATAAATTTATTTTTATATTCACTAATTTTCACCATGTGATTTACACGCATAAGTTTAGCACATAACTAAATATGTCAAATTATGTTTTTACACAACTCTAATCTGAATCTGAAACCATTTAAACATGTATCCATTCCAAAAATACAAATTGTATTTAAATCAAAAGTTACTGAGTTTTATTTAGTTTTTTATGAATTTTTTGTAATACTTCAAGTAATTTTATGTATCTACTTTAAATATTCAATATACTTAAATTACTAAGCATACCTCAAGTACTGTTGTTTTACTTCAAATAAATTACTTGGCGATAAATCAAGTAATTTTCAAGAGGACTTGATAATTGAAGTATGTTTTAAGAAAAACTGTACTTGATACTTCAAGTATCTGATATTTGAATACTTTATACTTATACTTCAGTTATTTTGTAAGAGTACTTGTGATAGGTCTGTCACATAATAACGTTTTTATTTTCTCTGGCACATAATTTCGGTGCGGGTAAAGTAGTTTTAATGCCAAATAAGATTTTTGTATGTATTTTGTGACTTGAGTGGTAAATCTAAATGTGGTTTCAAAATTTAAACCCAAATTACAGGAATGCTTAAGGTCAATTATTAAATAATTTTGTCTGTTTTTGAATGCATTATGCAAAATAAATGGAGCAAAATTCCGAAAATCTTCAATTGCCAAAAAAGTTTACAAATTGCTTAGCCATTCCAAATATATAATGAAAAATTACCAGTGGCGTAGTTTAAACGATATTGAGGGGTTTAAATGGTAGATGGAGTCAAAAACTAAAAGACCCAGTACATGCGAATTATTAAAATTAAAATTGGTACTGAATATTGCTTATAAATAGTTCAATAAGCATACTAAGTTCTGTATCGATATACCTGTTTGAGTAGTAATTAAAAAATAAACAAAAAAATAATTTCAACACCCTGTATTTCTGAAACCGAACAAAATATAAGTTATGTTTATTGAAATTTGTTAAATGGAATCATTTCCCAATTGTCAAAGTCTTGGTACTTAAATGTGGGACACCCTGTATATATGTATTTATAGCAATATATACCTTTTATGAATCAAATTAGTTTTTATGCACGTTACGTTTATTTTTTTGTATTCGTTGAAGTGTTATATTTCATACTGTATATACCTAACCAACCTTGCAAAAAAATACCATTCCTTACATTTCCTTCATTTGAAAAACGCGGATACACAACCACTCTCTTAAAGCACTAACTATACTGACAAGTTTTGTACTTCACAGATCTATTGTTAAAAAAAATAAATAAACAAAAACATTACCACAGGTCATATCTTGGGATTCGAGATACGTGGCTTGGCCAAATAATCTGTTACCTCTTGCATCGAAACAAAAACATCTGGAAAACAATTTTCATTAGTTTGTTTCTAATTAAAATTAATGCTAATATTTTAAGTTCTTAAAGAAACAAAGTATTGACAACTCAAAATGAGAAGAGGTTGAAACTTATCAATGTACATTTTTAATAATGCAGTCAAGGAATGGTTTCTAGTAGTGATGGGAACTATCGAATAATTTGATAGTTGGTACTTATTCGAATAATTCGAGAGTTGAATTACGAATGAATGAATTTAAAAAATGTTGGATTTAAGAATGGAGATTATGAATATGCATAGACGGAGACGATATTTTATTTATAGATATGAGACACATTTTATTATGTGATCGTGATATGATAAACAGTGTAAACTACAAAATAAACAAAACGTAACCACAAGAATAACCAACAATTGTTACTACCAACTAACTGATAATGACATGTGACTGACACACAAGGCCATGTCAGTTCTGATTCTAGACCCATTTTTTTATGAGAGGTGAAACGCAGCATTAATTACCAAGTTAGCAATATAATTCAAATGATATTTTCTAAAAAATTAAATGATATGAAATATAATACGTTAAAAATTTTTTGCTAATTATTATTTTCTAACTTTTACAAAAACTGTCACAGATAGGTATAACATATTTTTTAAACAATTATTTTCCCCGCTATTTGCCAAAATACTGAAACTAGGATTATAGTCGGGAAAATAATTATTTAAAAAAGATATGTTATACATTTCTAGAAAAGTTCTAATTGAATAAATTTATTCGAATGAATTCATTCGATAATTGGAATCATTCATTCAGTAATTATTCGATAGTTCAAATCAGTTGATAGTTCCCATCACTAGAGCCGACGGGTAGGTGTGAAATAAAACAACATCTGTGGAGCAACAGCTTTTTACAGAGGGATGCAGAGAAGTAAGGCAAATTTTATAGAGCAGGGGAGAGATACCACAGTTCCGGTCGGGGAAGGGAATGAGGCTTGGCTCTACCCGGCCGTTAGCCAGCGACTGCTCAGTACACTCAGTAGAAGATTTAAGGAAGAGCAAATTGACATTGCTCTCCTCCAGGAACGCTGGACAAGTAACACAGGCCGGGTAAGCGGCCTGGGGAATACTTCTGGCAAAGTAATAGAAGTCGGCTCTGATGAAAGACCCAGAACCTGTATCTTGATCAGAAACAACATTAACTATTTTATACTTTCAGGTTACTGCACCCAAGACGTTGTAGCCGTCTAGGTAGCGACCTCGGAGGGAGGAAGCAAGACGTAGATAATCGTCTGCTGGGCCTACTTCCCAGGTGATAGGGCTGCAGATCAACCTCCACCTGTAGTGCGGAATTTAATCGTCTACAGCAAAAAAAACAATATCCACCTGATTATTGGATGTGATGCAAATGGCCACCATACAGCGTGAGGTAGCACGGACATTAACCAAAGAGGTGAGTCACTTTTTGAATATATATTAGGTGAAGGACTCACTGTGAATAACATTGGTTCTGAACCAACCTTTGTCACTAAAAATAGGAACAAGGTATTAGATATCACAATTAGCTCAAACTACCTGAGCAACAAGATAACCGATTGGTATCTTCAGAACCCTCGTGTTCAGATCACAAACATTTATCTATTCAATATAAAAGCTGGTCCAAGACCTATGGTGACATATCGAGATCCGAAATGCACAGACTGGGAAGGGTACAAACACTCCCTCCAGTCTCACCTTCAATCCACTCTCACCATAATCAGGAATCGTGATGAAATTGAAATTGTGACGGAATAGATTTAAAACGCAATTGTTTCAGCTTACAACGAAAACTATCCACTGAAGACAAAAAGGACAATAGAGGTGTGTCTTGGTGAAACAAGAATTTGGATAAAATGAGAAAAAGTCAACGCCTCTTTAATCGAGTTAGAGCTTCGGGCGACTGGGACCAATATAGATCCGCTCTAACGGACTATAACAAAGAAATAAGGGAAGCAAAAAGGGGATCTTGGAGGAAATTCTGTGATAGTATAACTGACCTACCTCACAGTATTAGAATCCACAAGATTTTTTCCAGAGAGCCGATGTGGGAATTCGGCTCGTTAAGGCGACCAGATGGCTCATATACGGACTCTGGAAAGGAAACCCTACAGCTCCTAACACAGAACCATTTCCCAGGGTGCTTGAATCCGGATGACCAACAGCTGTCACCATCAGAAGGATGATTAAAAGACCCGTTCAAAATGACTGGCTGACAGCTAAAAAGGTTATCACACTACAGGCAATTGAGTGGTCCATCAAATCCTTCCAATCATTCAAATTGCCAGAAAAGGACGGAGTTTTTCCAGCTCTACTACAAAAAGGACTGGAAATATTGCTCCCATTCCTCATTAAATTATTCAGAGCTAGTCTGGTATGGAACTATATCCCATCCAGTTGGTCAGCAGTTGAGGTAGTATACATACCAAAAATGTATTGGAAAGAACCAAGCCCTAAATTACTTAGACCAATTAGCCTGACATATTTTCTGTTGAAAGGCTTGAAGAAGGTGCTGGACGGTTATATCAAGGGTTATATCATCCTGAACCATCACCCCTCAATACCCTACAGTATGCCTATCAGACAGGAAAATCAACAGAACTAGCACTCAACAACCTAGTCGAGAAGATAACCCAATCCCTTCAAATGAAGGAAATTGCGGTGGGAGTTTTTTTAGACGTTGAGGGAGCATTTAACAATGCACTGCCCAACTCCTTATATGCAGCAGTAGTGAAAGGATGACACTAAGGAGACTGATTGTGTTGCTTCAAACAGAACTATAAAATTACAAGAACCAGCTTTAAGTCACAAGAGGGCCGAGGGGGTTACCCCCCTTTTGTGGTCACTTCTTTGGACGATTCTGTATTCTCACACTGTGAGAGGTTGAGGTTCTAGCTATATATGCAGATGATCTAGTCATACTAGTAAGAGGAAACTCTGAAGGAGTAATATCAAATACCCTTCAAAAGACACTGGATGCAGTGGATAACTGGTGTGACAGGGAACAGATGTCTGTGAACCCTCAAAAAAAATAGTACCATTCATCCGGAAAAGGAAGCTGGAGGACTTAAGACCACCCTCCTTAATGGGTGAAACTATTCAATTTGTGAAGGAGGTGAAATATCTAGGAATCACTCTAGATAAATCACTTAATTAGAACTCCCATCTGAAAAAGGTAATTCACAAAGCAAACTGTCCTTATGGATGTGTCGTCGTATTTGTGGTAAATCCTGGGGCATGGGTCCCCAACAAATTTACTGGATCTATGTCATGGTCATCAGACCAATGATAACATACGGATCCATTGTTTGGTGGCCAAAAGGATCACAACGGATGGTCAAAGCCAAACTTTTTGGATTACAGAGATTAGTGTGCTTGACCGTAATGGGGACAATTAGCACCACACTGTTGTCAGCTGCAATGGAAATCCTCCTGGACTTACCTCCTCTTCATATATATTTGGAGAGAGAGGCCAGGTGGACAACATATAGTCTGCAATTAATATGCCGCAGATGAGTATCATGGAGCGGAACAGGTTGCTGGATGACATAGAGAGTCACAGCATCCTGGGAATGCCCTCGGATACTATGCCTACCATGACCAACTAACTACGAGCTGACCTTCAACATCATATCATTTTTCCGGAAAGAGATGAGTCGCATGGCTACCTCGACAATGGAGGTCTGTAATGTTCACGGACGAGTCAAGGTTCCGTATTACTCGTTGCGATGGTCATATACGCATTTACACTAAATTTTATTTGCCTAAAATTTACGTCTTGAATTTTATTGAGGTACATAGAAGTGTTCCTCTACATTTTTTGAGCAATGTAGATAATAAATTAACAAGAAATGTATTTACTAATAGTACAATTAAGTATTAAAAATTAATAAATATGACATTAGTTAAAAGTTATTAGCGTTTTTATGGTTGTCATAGTGAAGGTAAATAAAAATGTTGCCGTGAAAAAATATTTTTTTTCAGTTTTGTTGCTGATAAGCATTTTAAATATGATTATA
The DNA here is from genome assembly GCA_029963845.1 of Rhamnusium bicolor. Classification (NCBI taxonomy): domain Eukaryota; kingdom Metazoa; phylum Arthropoda; class Insecta; order Coleoptera; family Cerambycidae; genus Rhamnusium; species Rhamnusium bicolor. The sequence continues at coordinate 65,252 of JANEYF010000940.1, forward strand.
ACGTGGACAGGAGTGGAATTTTCAATGCAAAATATGATGACCGACCGAGGTTACTTTTAATGATGAAAAAAAAAAAAAAATTAATACATGAATATTATTCATACAAATTCAATAAAGTATGTTTAAAACCTACCTTCCACTGACTCCACCTTTGCACTGTTTTGCATTCCATAGCCCGTCCACATTACATGCAGGTTTAAACTTCAAAGCAGTAAATTTATTATATGTAAAATCTGATGTATTTGCATGATATGCCATACAAGAACCTAGAAAAAAAATCAGGGATATATCAGGGCTGGCATATTTTCTTTCAGATACCAAAATCGATTAGTGGAAAATAATGCCCCGTTTTGAATTTGGGTGCCTTGGATGGAAGTGCATACCATTGTCCTCACCATTGAACCAAAATATAGTTACTTACATTCTTTACTTAGTCTCTTTGGGTATTAAACCACAGTTTTATACAATATTACAAAAAAAAAAAATAAAGCATAAAATTGCTAATATAAATACTAGTGTTTAAATTTCATCAAAATTTCTTGCAATGTATGCATAAATTAATTTAATTCAAATTTTCAATTAAAATCTTAGCGTCGATCCATATATACAGGGTGTCTCACCGGGAACTGCATCAATCAATATAGGAAAGGTGTATGTAACATAACTTTCTTCATGTAGGAGATCCTCATTTGTTTTTTTTGCATGTAGAAAAAACATAAGATATGCCACGTTCTACAATTAAAATAAATTCAATAACAGTATACCAAGTGTTCCATTTTTTATGTTACATTTTGTCAACTTCAAACCGCGAAAACTTTCTTATACTAAGTACATGGAACACCCTATATTTTCTTTATATCAAGTTATGTGAAATTAAATTTTTTTTTCTAATATAAGCATTGCAGGAGTTGAGATTTTCATACATTTTCAAGTAATTTTAGTAAAAATTGCTCAACTTGGCCATAATTTGAAGCAATCAGCAATGTCATTCTCTTGTATCAAAAGATGCCAACACATTTAAATTACACCCACGTAGAGTTTAAATTTGTTTATTATTTATGGTGAATGTGATACTGATGAAGTAATATCAAGAACATGTACCAGATTTGTTACTCGATATCCACAAAAACAGATACCACCACCAAACACTGTAAAACACATATTGGATAATTTTAATAATTTTTAATTGTACATGACGATATAAAAAAAATATAGGGCATTCTATATAAATTTAAAAGTTTTCGTGGCTTGAAGCTGACGTGTAGTACCTAAATAAATAAATTAAAAATGGAGCACTTGGTATACTATCATTGAATTTAATTATATTGTAGAGTGCAGCTTACCTTATATTCTTTTTACGTGTCAAAAAATAAATGAGAATCTCCAAGAGAGAATACCAAGAGAGTTATAAAATTCTTGCAAAATGTTGCACCCATCAAATTTTTTATAAAACTTCAAATATCTTCATATATCAGTATCAACTTATGGTATAACAACTTTTCATTAAAAGTAATTGAATCATATCTGTCTGATCACCGAGGTATAATCTTTACCTTTAAAGCAAACAAAACCAGCAAAGAATACATATTATACAGACCTATGACCGAAAATAATAAATTAGATTTTATAAACAGCATATCAGATTTTAATCATCATGAGTTTTATAAAGACTTTTTTTATGTTAACAGTAAAGACAAATATCTTACTGACTTTTTGGCTCACAATTATAACCTGTTTCAAAGAAAAGAAGATCAAAAAAACAAACACAAAAAATTCTAGTTTTAAATTAGACTCAGAATTAACGCAAATCAAAAACTCTCTTTCAGCTGTAGAAGTAATAGCCAATACCACAAAAAATATGGATGACATAGACGCATACAAAAACCAGAAAGTCTGTATAAAAATAAAATTAAACAATCAAAACTGGAATGTAACTGTAAGTACATCAATCAATCTAACAACAAACAAAAAGCTGCATGGAATATAATTAACGATAATAGGGAAAATAGAAGAAACAACCACCACAATACAAATTTAACCGCAAATAATTTCGCAGACTATTTCGTAAACTCTATTGCATATTGCTTATTGCATATTTTGTCAATAATAATGATGATGAATACAAAAAACTTTTGAGCCGCGCACCCTTTACTACAAAATCAATCCTTTTATTTCCAGTTACAAATGAGGAAATTTGAAATATTATTAACAATTATAAAAAAAAAAACCTTTCAAGGATATTTTTAATTCAAATAGCGAATTGATAAATCTAATTAGCAATTTTATAGTCGAACCACTGACACAATTAATTATTGTCTCGAAACATGTATATTTCCAGGTATTTTCAAAAAGGCAATTTTGATAATACAAACAGTTAGATACCCATTTCAGTCATACCAATATTATCAAACATTTCCGAAATAGCCCTAAAAACACGACTTGTAGACTTTCCGAAAAAACAATTTATTAACCGAATATCAATACGGGTATAGGACTGGTAAATCAACGATCACTGCTTTACGTAAAGCTTACGATGCAATATTATACCCTCGAAAATCAGCAATACTGTGAGGCAAAATTCTATGATCTTTCTCGCGCATTTGATATGGTAAACCATGACATTCTAATTCAAAAGCTTAAATACTATGGGGTTAGAACCGGCCCCTTATATTTATTTACGACGTATTTAATGAAACAGGAAAGCACGGCTAAAATGGAAAAACACAACCTCACACTTTGTCTTAATAAAACATGGAATACCACAGGGTTCCTTTTTCGGGCCCATACTTTTTATTATCTACGTCAATGACATGATGTTTAACCTAAATAGTAACTCACAACCTGTTAGTTATGCTGATGACGTGACAATAACACATTTCGAAAACATGAGATAAATTTAAGCAATAAAATAACTCAATCAGAGACCCTAATACAAACATGGAACAAAAGTAATTATCTCACGCTTAACAATAATAAAACACAAAACCTAAATTTTAAATTTAAAAACGCTCAATCACTCGAGAATACAGTAAAATTATTAGGAGTTTACCTAAATAACAACCTAAACTTCTTACCTCATGTAGACAACTTAGTAAAGCGTTTATCAACATCAATTTACACCATCAGGCAATTAAAAAATAAATGAACTAAGAATACCTTAAAATGTCCTATTTTTTAATATTCCACTCTGCCATGACATACGCATTAATAGTATGAGGGATATCATGCCATACGTCTAAGATATTCATTTTGCAAAAAAAGTCATACAAATAATGGCAGGAGTAGGCTTCATTGAACATTGCAAACCGTTATTCAAAATATTCAGAATTTTAACTCTTCCGTCATGTTTCATCTATATCAGAAATTAAACCACACCTAATAACACACTTAGAAATTAATCTCACCATGATTATAATACCAGAGGAAAAGAAAACATTAGGTTACCAAAAGTAAGGCTCACAAGAACTCAAAATTCTTACAAAATCGGGAAAATGTTACAACACTGTCAAATAAACTCAAATGTGATTACGTTTGAGAAACTGTAAAAGATATTTTAATAAATGAAAGTTTTTATTCATTTGACGAATATTTTAATTTCTTTCTCACAAAAATTAGAAATGCCTGAATGTTTTCACAATTATTTCTACAATCATTCTTAAATCTTTTCGCTACTGTAATTTCTTGTAATTGACGATAAAGATGTTACTTTATTTTTATTTTATCTTATTTTAATTTATTTTTACACTAAATTTACTGTTTGTTTTGCGATAATAATTTCATACTAAAGCACACTATTTTACAAATTTTCTTTAAATTGACGTATGTATAAACACTATTGTGTAAAAACATGAATAAACTATCTAAAATCTGTCAAACTGGAAGTACTAAATGCTAGTTATTTTTATTGGATTGGCTACATTGACATTAGTAATTCCTTGCATTTTCAAAATTTTCTCTTGCATACTTTTTCCTATATCAATCAATGAAATTCCTGGTGAGACTATATGCTGTAAAATTTACCCATGTCAGCTACACACATTTCCACACAACTTGTTCTAACTGGGCAATCATCATTGGTTTCACAAGTTATAAAACTGTTGGAAACTGTAACAATAAAAATATAGGTATCAATAATACTAATTCTATTTTTTTTAAACTTGTTACTGTATACCTGTCCCACTACACCTCTTTTCACATGCGTATGCTGGTGGGCATGGACACATTGTACGAGCAGGGCCTGAAATCAATCAAGAAAAATTGATGAAGGCAAGAACATTATTCTTTTTTTATAGTACAATAATAATAACACAATCAATATAACTAAACATATACAGTGTGTTGTAAGTTTCATGAAACCACTCTTGTATCTCAAAAACTACTAATGCGATCTTTTTGAATTTTGAGTGGTTATGATCACTGCACCCAAATCAAACTTATCGACATAGTAAAATTTAAGAATCATCATTGGCGTGCCTTTATAGAGACAGTCATATGGGTGGTATATTAATGATTGTTTTAGAAGAAATTTATTCAGATATTCTTAATCAGCACCTTTAAAAACCCCTTTGTACAAGATTTCATCGAAGTGGGTTCAAAGGTGTTTGAGATCAGAGGCCAACAAAAAATATTTTTTTCAACAAAATATAATTCTTATCTGCAAAATGGTTGCTCATGGAAAAAACTCATTTTTTGTTCAGAACAATGTATTATATCAGTTTGATTTAGTTTTGAAACATAATGCTTATTATTGGCACGACAATGATGATTCTCAAATTTTACTAAATCGATAAGTTAGATTTGGGGACAGCGATCAACCACCTAATTTTCAGAGATCGCATTTGCAGTGACCAAATTACAACTCAAAATTCTACTTGGGATAGATTCAATATGCACAGATAGTTAGGTACTTCTTATGTAAAGATTTATCGCTCAAAGATCTAGATGCCAAAATTTGTATACGACACGAGCAACACGCGGTAACATCGTCCCGTCTTCTAGCGGCTTGTATATCAGCATATACGCAGAAGCTATGCAATGTTAGGCGAGGGCTGTGTAGGCGATACCGTCCTTTAGAGAAGAGTAAAATGTCAATATTGGGATAGTTCGCCTCCTGGTGTCGGTGATTGGCCCTAGTAGCGGAAGTAGGCCGACGTTAAATAAATACATAAAAAAAAACATACACCGTTTCAAAACTCTCAAAATCTTAAATAGGCACTGCTCATGATGATATAAACATTTTGGCGTCAAGTCTTTTGAGTGGTAAATATTTATATAAGACGTAACTATCGAATAGTATAGTAATAAATAATTTCATAGTACATACCCTGAAATGTATATGCTTGGCAAAATGGTAAACATTCATCCTCATTTATCCAGTAATAATAAGTAATGTCCTCCCTGTGCCTATTTACACAATCTTGTTGGGAAAAATCAGTAATTAATAATTTGTCGCATGTTTGTCCATACACAAGAAAAGACGAAAATAATAAAGATAATACAAAAATTCCTTTCATATTTATTTGCACATATTAGGCACAATTTATTATTAGATACAAATAAATGTTGCTCTTATTGATAAGAATTGAATTTCACAATGAAATTGGCTTCTAATCAACCAGTCATATCTAATCTACATCTCCCAATAACTAATTATCTAAATTACCTACATGATATCAGTATCCCTCTTGGATATAAAAACAAAATATAATTATTACAAAAATTCTTATCATATAGAGAACAAGTAAATAGAATCATCACCATTAATATTCTATCTGTGAAATTCCATCAGGTATCTTTCCAACCACATACCTTTTTCATATTTACACTTTTAAATTATATCCTTATATTACATTAATAAAAATAATAAATTTGCTGTAAAATTTTCAATTAGCAAGTAACACATTCATGGATATCCACGAAGGTGTAGAATAAATTACGAATAATTAAAAAAAAGAACTCTCTAGGTTAAGTCTTTGGCACTACTGAGCTTGGTATATGTATATACATATATGTATACATAGTTTAATTTATTCCATATGTAAATTGCTAAATGTCAACAAAGACCAATCGAACAAGCGAGATGGACGTAACCGTAATAGTGGGGTCACGATGTGTGAGTGTATCGTAGGAGACTGGTTTGACACTGACTAAGCCTGTCCTTGCATTCACTGGGTGTGTCTTACTATATCTCTTTCATTCTAGTTCTTAGCCATTGCTCCTATTTTTCTAACTGGCCCCGTTTGACATTTTACACGCAGTATATATCTAATGGACCATATTAGTATGATGTCACATAATTACGCAACCTACGTAAAAGAGTCATAACATACTGGTTGTATATACAATACGGTGACTATAGAAATTTTGTTAATAATAATAATAACAATAACGTTACTGTAATGCACTATACTTGTATATATTCTAATATATTTTGTGCATTGTGGACGATAAGTAAAAATTCATAATTTCTTTCAAGGGAGAAAAAATAAATAAATAAAATTCCGTACCGTGTTCGGTCAATAATGTTGTCTTTATATGGTTTTGTAAAACTAAAACCTTTTATTCATGAAAAAAAGCGAGAAAAATGATATAACCATAGTGTTGGCAGGCACTCAATCACGGTCACCATGACCGGTCATTTATCGGTCAGGTCACGATTAAGTTGACTGGACAAATAGCAATGTGTCCAAGGTGGTCGCTGACGCAGTCAACTTGTCCAAAATTTTAAATGCCCTGCCATTTCCCTTGAAATTTTAAATATGACACTTGACAATTCATGTGTAACTGTCACTCACCTGCTTTTGGACAAAGAAATTGAAATAAGTCCTCAGTAATAAGAGAGACTAGTAGACTTTTCCATTTTCTTTTTATTTAAAAAATGACTAAAGTTGGCAAAGAAACCCTCATTTGAAATTTCTTTATAAGCAATTGGTGGTAAAATATATGCACAGTGTCAGGTTCTGTGGAATGAGGTATCAAAGCCATGTTACCAGTGGTTGGTGAAATTTAGGTTGTTATATCTTAGTATTGGAGCATGAAACCAAAGTGATACTTTAAGGCATAAAAAAAATTATATTTTTTTATGAAATTTGAAGACATATTTTCCTCCAGTTTCTGAAAAAAAAAGTTTTGCAAATATTTTACAAATTGTTTAAAAAATAACCTAATGAGGCACACAATTTTTTCAACTTTTTTGATTTAATCGCAAGTTTTTTCTGTAACACTTCATTTAGTTTTCCTAGTTATGCCTTAAAGTAACATCCCATATGGTCCAATATTAAGATATAACCTAAATTTCACCAGCGGCCACTGCAGAATAACAAAATGCATAGTAAAAAAATTGACAAAAATATCCCAAAAATGTGAAACTAACTGTTTCACATTCCCATGTTTCAAAGTAGGTATATTCACTGCAGTCCCGATACAAGCATGTATGTAGGTTCTTATTGCACAAGATTACCTTTGGCCAGTGGCGGCTGGTGAAATTTAGGCTGTCATATTTTAGTATTGGAGCATGGCACCCAAGCGATACTTTAAGGTATAACTATTAAGACTAAATGAAGAAGTTTGGCAGAAAAAAAAATTGCGATTGAAATATGCGAAAAAAGTTGGCTACTTGGGTTATTTGTTTCCTAGACTAGTTTATGTAAATTTATTATAACTTTATTTTATTATATGCAGTTAGTAAATAAATAAAAACATTATAATCAGTAAAAATATGGCTAATATTTTTGTTGGGTTAACCAATTCCTTACCTTTACCATCAGCGTCTTTATTTCAAATGTCATCAAAGATGCTAAAGTTATAGCCTGTTCTGGTAAATACAAAAGATGACTGCAGAATTTTTTATCTGCTGGTTTTCAAATATCTGGATCGTGGATTTTATAGGGCTTTTATCAACCATTAAGCTATTATATGATGTAATAATATCTCCTGGTTATAACTGCTTTTTTCTCACATATATTATTAAAAGATCACCTGTAGCCATTTTTTAGATGTTTTAGTTTATACACAATATTACACAAATTTCACACTTTTTCACTTTCCAGAAAATATTGTCACTGTTTATTTCGTTATTTACAATATCATTTATGTAACAAGTCTCATAATGTTACTGCTTAGCGATTGTAACTTGGCACTTGGCGGCACAGAGGGAGAAGAAATATCGCTAATGTGGGACAAAGATGAATCAAACCGCTTTACAGTGAAAGGGCGGAGATTAGACCACTGCTCATCCAAACTCAAATGCTAAGCTAGAATCGTTGACTAGTAAGATTTTATTGAACGAGTCCAGTTTATGGCCTTAAAGAGGACGAGTTTATTGATATTTCACATTAGTACCAAATATCAATTTGGAGTTTTTATTTAGAATCGTTTTTACAAAACTAACTTTTCGTATTATAAAATATGGTTAATATAATTGATAGAAAAGGTTTAAGTGATTTACAATTTTATATTGGATATCTGGTGAAAACGCAGTTTTAACACAATCGCTGCCTCTGACGCGTCTGACTAGTGCTTGCGCGTGTGCCATCGACGCACCAGTGCATCCATACCAAGAGTGATTTCTATGCTAGCCAGTCAGTGGTGGCATTGCGAGTCGATGCTGCTGGATGTGAAGGCATTCCGGTTACATATTTCTTGACATTTTTACGTGTGCGGTTAGGGTTTGTTTGAATTCAAGTTTTTGTAGTTTTACAGTAGCAGCGAATGGGTTAAGAGAAAATTTGTTTCTTATTTACTTTAGGAGGGTAAAGTTCACGCCAGAAAGGGAATCAATAATTCTGATATTCCTTAAGTAATATATTTAAAAAAATAATCAGAACACTGAACAATTTTGTGGTTGATACACAAGTATATAATGTTAACAATTACTACAAGCTCAGAAGAATTAGGTGCTGCTAAAAACAAATTCAACTAAATAACAAAACCAAAAATAAAACCTCTAATGAAAATGGCATGTATGTATATTTATATAATTATGTATATATAGAGTGCATTTTACAATCGTAATACATACAACGTGTTCATCTAATGAAATATAACAAAATTTTGTCATAAAAATATTAAATATAAATATAATTACAGAGTTAAAAGTTATTTAAATTAATAAAATAAAAATTTTGCCATATTAAAATATAAAATCACGAATCAGTTTTACTAATAAATAAAATCACTTAAATTAGGGCTTTTTACAGTATATATCCAAAACAGTTACAACAATTATTACTGCCTTTAAAATATTTCCAGTTGTTAAATAAGTAATAAATCAGAATGTAAACACTTCGTTTTCATGTTTGTCTGTTATACTTAATCAAAAGGAGGAATATTATACACTGTCTGTAATTTTAGAAGTACACAAAATATGAAATACTTTCAGATACAATAAGGCCTGTTATAATTACTACTATTTTGTTTATGCTCTGTAATTAAATAAAGAATGCTATGCTATAGCAGAATTTGTCATGGGTTAATATTTATCACTATGGCTTGCAAGTAAAATTACATCTGATTATATTATTAACACTACTTTTCTAGACACAAATCATTCACTGGCGTTTTTAGTAATGTAATTGACTAAAATAAATACATAACATATTCACCTTCCCACATTCGTTCTAAAGCAACTAGGCACATACCGAAGTTCATAAGATTGTATATTTTTGAAATTTAAAGAGCAAGGAACTAGTTGCTTTAGTTGAATATTTAATACAAATTTTGTTCACTGTTAATCAAAAAATGGCAAGAAAAATATATGGCAAAATTATAAAAAATATTCTTCAACATTGTTAACAATAAAATTATTGGCACTACAATAAGACAATTTTACTAGATATAAAGAATCGGGTATATTCAGTTTTAACCAAGGTTCACTGGTTATTAAATAAAAAATACCCCATTCAATATTTTTTTCTTCTACAGAAACAAATTAAACGCTTATATTACTTATTGAAATGAACTTGGCCGCTCATTACTGGAAAAAAGTTTTGTGAATAAAAAATTCTGTTCATATAATTTCAAAAGCATTACAAATATTTTATTATAACAGATTGTTCAAACAGTTGAGAAAAATCATTAGTGGAAATGTCAAAAATTTCCAACGTTGCAAAATTTGATAAAGATGTTATGAAATCAATTCTAAAGAACACAAAAAGTTCTCAGCGATACGAATTAAAACTGTTACCTTGAAAAAATGGTGGCGATACTATATTTTCAGGCTATGGTGTTATTAGGAATTTATTGGGTCATTCATTATATCTAGAACCATTTTCTTAACATTTATTGCTAAATTTTGCTTCATAAGAATTTTTTCACATTTCCCCGAATTCATGTAAACTAGAAAGATGTGATTTACATCAAAATCTATATCATCCAACATATCTATTATATAATCAAAATGTTATGTTTATACCTGAATATTACTATATTTTTTAAATTTAACTGAACTGTCTTTACTAATTTACTAATGGCAGGTATTTTTTTTATCAAAATTGGGAATCTAATATTCCTCAAATTTAATTAAACAAGGCTTTCTGTAATGCTATCACAGCTGGACGATTCTAAATAAAGCACCATTTTTAAAAGTATAAAGTCCATTGTCACGGTGTAATGACACAAAGTGCTCTATCCAGTTTAAAAAATATTGTATTAGCAAGTTTAACATTACTTATTTTAATTTTGTTTTTACAGTTTTTCCGTGGAGAGCAAGCAGTTCATCAAAGTGCTGAAAACTAATTACAATTAAAAAATATTTCATAAAATACTTCAGTACTATTGCAATTTTAACAAAATATAGTTTTTACATAGACTAAACTAGACATGACCAAGTCCATGAGGTCCAAATCAAATTTTCCAATCATCCCATTTATTCAAGTAAAAATTATCATTTTCTATACAATGACGGCCATTTATCGTCATTCATTTTTTATTTTACTTAAAATAAATAGCCTGATCGTGAGACTAAATTTTTTTATATTGACACGAGACAACGTTTTTATTTAACTGAAAAATGATGCAATTAGATGCATATTCATTTACGTTAATTTTGCATTTGAGTTAATAATTGTTATTTTTTGTTAGGTTGATTCTGTAATTAACATTTTGTTTGAAATATTTAGAACCACTTAAGCTAATCATACTTCAATTGGCAATTGGGAACTAACATCACCACGGTGCATATGCTGAGATCAGACGACTAACATTCGGCTAATTCTTGGTTTGTTTTTCTTCATTTTACTTACTTTTGTGAGGTCTTTCTTAGGTAGAAAAATATACAGTTTTCATGTTACACACTACATAGGGAAGCAGCCTCGTTCGAACTCGTACAATCAAAGTAGAGGCATAGCATAAAGAACATAAGAGAGCATGAACTGTATGCACTGTGGAAAATTGCAGTCACATTTTATATCTGTCGGAATGCACCAGTTTTACCGAACGCTTCCTTGTATATTTTGAAATGAAATCACGCCATATTATTACATTAATTGAAAGTTGAGAAGTAAATCAATAAGTTTAACCTATTCTGTACAATTTTTTTTTTAAATTTGTAGGTGGACCTAACCTTAAAATTTCTTACTATTATAACTTTATATACCCTATGCATTATATAGTCCTCTAGTTTGCAATGGGCACCTAGTGCCGCAGTTAATGCTTTTCCCATCAATAATACTTTCTCTCTCATACTTTTCTTATATCCATGATACCACAGCTATTTATGATATAACCAAACACCGCATCTTTCTTGGAAAAATAGTATATCCACATTTTTCCTTGAGCGACAATTGTCATACATATTATGCACTGTTTTTTTCGGCATATTGTGAAATAAACATTGAAATAAAAAAAAAACGGTAGTAAAACCTCAACAAACCATACAAATGTGATCAACCGAATGTAAACAGAGCATTACTGATTTTGTTAAAGTGAGATTGTTAGTTACCAGGGGGCGATGTGAGTGCTTAAATTCGGATAATACCATATGAAATTTTTAACTCCTAACAATTTAAATATGAACTGTTAAAATACCAAAAATGACATATCTAAAAAATATTAACTACAAAGTATAACACCTTTGGCATTTCAATAATTTTTTTTGTTTAATTTAGTGATATGATAATCTAGCAAAAATGCTTTGCATCATAAATTATAATCTCAAAATAATAAGTGCATAACTTTGAACAGGTGTGAATTTTCTTTTTATTCGTAAAAATCAAACAAATGAATAACTCAAGAGACTTATCGAGAATACAAACAAGTTCACTAGTGGCAAAAACCTCTATTGTAAAAGTTTACATGCATTCATATATATTTTTCTATTTTATAGCCCAAGTTATTTATTTGATTTTTGCAAATATAGATTGAAATATTAGTTATCTGTAACCAACCCTAATGCAAAAATATTTTGAATACCTAATTCAGAATGAAAAGTATTCTCAAACGGAGATGTTGAATAACTTTTGATAATTATAATTAACCCAAAAAGTGTGATGCCATTTACAGTAAATTCACCATTGGTAACATTGGAAAGTTTCCTATCAGATAGTTGACTAGGCTCTGTTTCATTGTGTACATAATTATAAAAAAATACTAACGAATCTAATCTTTTTCCCCTCTGTTCATAAAAATGTATTTGTACCCATTTTTAAAGATTCGTAAATGTTTACAGAAACCACAATAAGGCTCTTTGAGGCATATATTTATTGGCTGATGAGTACAGAACAAATGTTATGGCATTTATACTAAAAAACACATACAAAAAATATGACCTACATCTGCACGTTGACCCATGTATATGTTCGTAATGTGTAAAAAACCTCACATTAGGCCTTGAAGTTAATAAATTAATGTACCATGACCAGTTTTGTTAGCAGATATGTTTAGTGTGATTAGTATAAGTTTATTGGTAAGGATGTAAAATTAATGTTATAAATAAAATGAAATAGATAAAAAATACGACATTCTTTTATCAAATTTGTGAGCTTGCTAATTATTTACTAGTATTACAGATTGGGAAAATATTCAATTGAAATTCTTGTTTTACTTGTTCACAAATTATTTTAAGTTATCAATACGACATTGCAAAACAAAGGAAATATATATGTACATATGAGAAAATTGGTTATAATGAAAATTAGAATAAATAGCAAATGTCGGGTAATAAATAGAAGGATTTCGTGAATATTACCTATGTTTTTCATGAATTAATTTTAAAAGTATTGTAATTTTTTTTTATAAATATCAAATTGGAATTAGTTTAGGATAAAAAAAATTACAAGATTGTAAATATATCTATGACTGCTATTAAAATATAACATGCAAACAGTATTGTGTAAAGAAATTATTGAGACTTAGCTTAGCGTACACTTTTATTGCACTAAAAAATATTAAATAATTGTTATAAAAAAAACCTGCATCTTTATTGTTAAGTACTGTTGAGTATTAAAAGTTCTAATACAACTAAAACAAATCAAATGTTTTTATTATTAGATTACACTGTTCTCTTCTGCTGTCGCATACGAGAGCATTGATACATATGTAATGCCACAAGTACACAAACAAAAAATTACACTCCTATTAATTATTTATGGTTGGTTTTAATAGAGATTCTGCTATATACCTACCCTTCATCTCTGTTGATGTTTATATTTTTTAGGTAGTTCCTTTTTTTACAAAAAATAGTTTAACAAGCCTGCAGGAAGCTATGTGTTCACCAAGAATATACCTATAATCTAAGGTGATGGACGCTTTTTGGTGATTTGTGGATTAATTCTATATAACCAATTAAAAATTGGCAAAGAGAAATGTTCGAAATACCTAAGACCGTATAAAATAAATGCTACAAAATAAATTGACAGCAAATTTCAAAAATTAGACATTTAAATATTTTCATTATTTTAAGCGATTCACCTCAATTGACGATGAGTATACCAGCATCAGATAGATACCCATCATTTTCACTGTCATTGCAGCAGAAACTAAATCTCTGTTAGTGGCCATGTTCTGACAAATGTTTGTTTTAAATTGAAATCTAAAATTAATCACACCTTCAATGGAAGTAGAACTTTTCTATTTAGATCACAAATTAACATATCAGGACAATGCAATGCTGAGATAATGCAAAATCAATGTATGAATATTTGACAATGTTCCATATTAGGCCAAATTATATTAATCCATTTAATTAATAAATGATTGAGCACTATTGCTATCTCCGTTACGATATTAATTTAACTACATAATAGCAGCACAATACTTAAAATTAACAATTTTTGTTGCCGAAATTAAATTGATAATTATTATAAATTATTATATTAAGAAAAAATATATATAAACATTTAGATTACAATAATACATTGGCATATTACATAGGTACCCCAATTGCTTTTTGCAGCAAGTTATTAATATGCATACTGATGGTATAATAGCAACTTTTTTTTATGGGAACAGATCAATGCTATCTATCAATTTCATTATTTATGTTGGGTATAAATTATTTAGAATTCATTATTTATTTTAAATTATCATTTTTTATGCGAAGCAAAAGATTAGTGGTAAGGTTAGGCAATGTTGATCACATGCAACAAATCCATTCTAAGCATGGAATCAAAAAGCGCATATTGTGTATAATCCCCATATAATGTCTCAATCTTATTTTAGGAAATTAAGGGAATGATTAGAATAGTTAAAAATAGAGATGTTGGCCTGGTAATATTTCCATTTTTTTGTAAGTTACCGATCGCCGAGCCTCCCTTTTTTTTTTTTTTTTTGTTTTTTTTTTTGGGGGGGGGGGCCCCCTTGTGGGGGTTTTTTTTTCCCCCTTGGGCCTTTTTTTTTTTTTTATATCAATTTCCATGTGGTTTTGGGTTCTTGATTTAATAGTTTCAAATCAACTCTAGAACAAGTCTGTATTTGGAACCATAATAAAAAGGTTTTGTAAGGAACATAAAATTTGACACAAAGATGCAGAAAGATACCCTATAACGCATACGATAATGCGAATTTAAGCAAATTCGCATTATCTGTGTCATTCGGTTATTTCACATCCTAGCCATCCGTGGTTCCTCGATTACCTTGGACCTTTTCGACCAACAATTCTGATGTAAATAATAAGACGCGAATTTGATAGTTTAACATGAACTTGACAGGTTTATAACCTAAAAACATAAATAATTTTTGATTGGAACACCAGGTAGTCCGTTCTGAAGTATTGAACTTTATGTGCAATATTTGTCAATTTACCAGTGAGAATTAGAATCTTATAAGTACACATGAAATTGTGCTTATTAACAAATTACCTTCAAATACATCCATTATTTAAAACTGTTTCTTTTTTTAACATTTACTTTCTTCTAACCTTACTCTCAGATTAATCTCGACCATTCTCTTATGTCAGAGCAAACAGTTTCATCTATAATCACGTGAAGAACATTTATTACCTCTGAATTTAAACCTGGAGATAATTAAAAAATGCGGTTTATGTATTTGGTGCCAAAATAATTGTCTTGATCAGGGTTGTTGTCGAAAATGTTTAATCATTTCAACTTTTCATACAAAATTATACTAGAAATCAAAAAATTGTACTAACATGAGTTTCTGGATGTGTTCTTTTATCAAACAAAAAAAATAATGTTAACTAAGGCCCACCTTGCCAACTAACTTAGAAGAAAATGGATTGTATCTTTTTAAAACATTTTTGACAATTGAACTAAATTAATTACTTTGGTGATACAAGGGACAAAAGCTCACAGAACATCCGAAAGATGAGACAACATTAGGAATAATTTTGGAGTAGTATCTTTTTCTGAAATAATTTCGTAATCAAAAAGCGCTAAGAAAGCCTCAAGACATGTTTACTAAAATTTAAAGCCGATTAGTTGAATATAAATTGCCTGTTCTGTGATTAGTTATATAAAGAAAACTGTTTGTTTACAGTTAGGGACGAAATATTGGCTAAAGATAAAGTGACAAAGTAATGAAAAGACAAGTGAAATATGTTTTTAAGTCGAGTATTAGTACTTCATTTGTTTACTGAGTAACATGATAGTGTACTAGATTTTTGAAAGAGGTGCCAATGTACTGAGAGCAGTGAATTTAATAGGCAATTTGAAGAATTTGAGCAAAAAATTATTAACATGATATTTCACTCAATTTAATGACAGCACCTACTTTTGACAACACATAATAGGGTGCTCATAAACTCAAATCAAATATTTGCTGCCAAGAATTTCAAGCTTAGTATTGCTAGTTGCTTCCACCAGCTGTGGCATAGTAACTCGTCAACAAAGCAGTTTGTTTGTTTATTATTACTTCATTTAGTTTGGTACTTTACAAACAGTAAAACATGTCGATAGTGTAGTGCACAGGTAGTAAGTGCATTTTTGGGCAAAAATGAGTTAAATACACTAAACAGTTGAAAGTGTTTGCAATTGACAAGCACTACTTTTGGGAAAATGAAAATGTTGTCTTTCGTCACTTCTCTAATGTTAAATGTAGATTACCATTAGTTGAAACTGTTTTTTTTGAAAAACGAATAAATGTGTTTTGTCTTTTTCATCACTTCTCTTAATAGTTAGAAAAGAACATTTGCTTTTTAGATTACCATTATTTTTTTTGAGAAAAGAAAATCAAAGTCTAAATTTAATTTTTTCTCAAGCAAGCGAATGACTAATCATCGCAACTACTACTATTATCTTTCTCATCCCACTCTTCTTATTTGTCAAAAAATACACCACAACTATTTATAACGACACATAAAACAACCGGCTATATAAACTTCAATAAAAGATAAAATGTCAATTAGAATTTCTAGTAATAACCACCTCACAAATCCTAGATGCGAGGTTTTTACCAGAATTGATATGGTCAGATGATATTTTTACAGAACTGCTCTATTTTTACTGCACCCTATCTTGGCTCTTGAGGTTTCTATAGAATTTGAATGTACAAAATGATGCTATATAGTTAGACGTTAAAAACTCAATTTCACTAAAAATGGACAGGAGGTTTTTGCAGGAAGCTCGTCAACTGTTTAGTGTATTTAATTCATTCTTGCCCAAAAATGCACTTACTACGTGTGTGTTACACCATCGATGTATCGATTGAATAAGTAGCATTTCATGCTGGAATGTTAAAATACCCTGTGCCCAAAATAAAATATTTTTAAATGTCCCTCAGGATTATTTACATATAGTTAAATGGTTTAAAACAGTTAGCGCGATGTTCCTAAACCAAAGTCGATGTTCTACAAATGCGAGGAACATTGTTAATTTTGCCAAATTTTTTTTTACCAAAAAAACAGTGTATCAAGATATTTTTGTGAGAATACCTTTTAGGCATACTATACTCTATTTACCCCCTGTATTTACGCTACTGGTTATATATTCATTCTATTTGCATCTTGAAATAGAGAGCCTTATGCCATAATCACATAAAAAATTGTAAAAAAAAACGCTCCTTGTTTTAGTTACTAAATAAATTAGATTTTCACATCTCAACCTCAACGTCTTACACCTTGCTATAATAGGCAAGATGAATTCATTTTTGAAATGCATTAATTTATTTTACTTTCATGATAAATATTATGTTGAGTATATTTTTTTATTTTTCTTTCTTAAATAATTCATTTTCAAATTTAGTGTTATGCAAGCAAAATCACGTGATTGGGAATACTATGCTATTGTTCTAACATCATACCGCACAACTTTGGCTTTGACAGCCTACCTGAATACATTAAATTGCAAGTTTACGACTGTTAAATCTCCTGTTTATTCATTATCTGCGTAAAAATCATTAATGTATTAATTTATCTAAATGCTGAAAATGACAGAGTGGCTTTTTACAAGCTCAGACAATTTACCGAAAATCAACATGTTCACAAGGACTATGAACAATTTCTTTGCTAATACTGATTTTATCAGTGCTGAAATTAGGGGTACAAAAGCAACAAGGTATGTATCACAACGATAAATTTGTTTATGCTCACTTTTATCATTTTTCCGTAGTTAGATACCTATTCACGAATATTTTTAGGCACCTATTAACTATTCTTTTTATCTTAGAATATTAATTTTTTTTTAATAGTTACCTCCCCCACCCTACATATACATTGTTGCATGAGCACCATAAGGTTCTAAACGACATTTTGCTCAACATAAAGATTTTCATTACAACCTACTGTAAATATTTTTCTGCATCTTTCTGGCTAGGAAATTTCACTATCGAATGAAAGATAGCGTCATCAACTTCATTTCCATATGATCTTAATTGGAATCATGAAACTATTTGCTACAATTTATATTTTTTTGCTATTCTATACATTTTTACTGTCTGTTTAATGAATAAAAGTTACTACAATTAATTTGCATGTGCATTTTTTACACTAAAGTACCTATACTTTACGGTCATATCGTTCTAAGTATAAATGCAAAAGTTAGTGAATTTACCTATAATTCCTACAATTTTGGATAAATTTTAACCATTCTACATGTACCATGTAAAGCAAATATGGGATTACTTTGTTCCACATATAAAAATAGAACCAAAGTGACTTTTGTAGAGATTATAATTTTAAAATATGTTCTCCTGTAAAAACAGTAAATTGTTACTTAGAACCATGTAGTTCTCATGCGACGATATGTACATTGATATTATATATCTGTTGGAAATAGTAAATAAACATTATTGCTAAATAACGTATTTATAATTACTCTTTATTTCACATAATAAAGAGAAAAATCATATCAAATCATTGGTTTTAATGAGAAAACTTGCATTAAAATTATCCATGCAGTAATATAATCGTGAAGATTCTGATTATTTCACGTTTAGGTCGTCCCGTTTCGTAGCAATGCACCATTTTTTTCTAATTTTACCTATTGTAGACACAAAAACTCCTTTTGGATTTTTTATCGTAGTATTTGTACATTTTGTATTTTAATTTGTAAACACAAATCGCGAGTATAACAGTAATCAGACTGACATCAGTGACATCACACGTAACTGGCGGGATATATTCATTGTTTAAACGAGTTTAAATTCTCAGCTAAAGTAAATATTTTTTTTAACCCTTAATCCAAACAAAAAATACATGAAAAAGTATACTTTTTAGTGGTATGTCCATCTATGATATCAAAAAATTTCTGCATCTTGCCTACTATGCATTTTTTAATGTTAAAGTTTTTCGTATTATTTTTAACTTTATCCAGATTCCCAAAATTTCTCAGAATAAGACTGAGACACCTTGTACATAAAAGTAATTACTTAGTTTTACATACATAGTAAATACAGATTTACTAAAAAATTCTAGTTTATATGACATCTACCATACATGGCAGTAAACCAATTTTGCCCTCTATTAATCATATTTAATTTAGATATTAAATACTCCTCAAATAGCAAAACAAATTATATTATTTTTTAATATATTTGAAACAGTAATTAATTACTGAAATACCACTTACATTCACGTATTCTCTTTTGGAACATACTGCATACAACCCCCCAAAAAATTTGTGATTTGAAATAGTAGACTATTAAATATTCTTAGGGTTACCATAAAATAAACCTAGACAGGATTTTTTGTTATAAATAGTACATGTCTATATAAATCTGCTTGTTTCGTTTATGCAGGCGTTAAGGCCCTTTCAGGTGCTTTATCATCCATAGATTAAAGGTATTTACTAATAACTTTATAAAACCGAGACATAAGCAAAAAACAGGGATGTATGGTAACCCTATATTTGTTAATCAGATTATGTCGGTGCACAATAAATATAATAATTACTTAATATTAAAATTGTAAAAAAACGTCACAACCATATAAAAAAATATATAAATAAGTACTTGCACATGCTTTTTAGGACTAAAATGGACTAAAAACGCCAGGATTCATACTATAAGGATAATACTTTATATATAACACAATAAAAACTAGTTTCAGTCTTCACAGTTATACAAATACGCCGTTATTCAAAAGTTCAACACTGTTAATATACTACGAAATAATCAACTGACCGAAAAATATAACATTTACACGTTTTTCTTCTTTTTAGTTTGGTTTGAATTGGTCACTATGCAATAACGCATAAAATATTATTATCTTCAATGTCTACACCAACATATAAAAACTGTACACCACCAATTCATTTAAAAAAAATCAGTAATAAAAATAATATATTGTCTAAATTCAATCATTAGAATTTTACTTTTAAAATAAAAAATATACAATTTAAGGACAGAGTAAGGTATTTATAGGTTTCTTTTTTACCTCCGCACTAACAAATTTATATATTAACATTGTTTTATTACAGAGATAAAATATATTGCAAATTAATCACCTTACTTACATACATAAAGCTTAAGTACTTTTATACTAGGGATTTTTTTAGAAGTTTATCACAAATTATTAGTTCAATTTATGAATAAATATTCTGGCCTATATTAGTCTTATAAAAATATTCTCAAAGGTTACATTAAAGCGATAATAAAAATGCAAATAAGACAAAGTCTGCCCAATATTATACACAAAATCAATAAAATGGAATAAATAATTTATATCAATAAAGAATTAAAATGTTACCGTTAAAACGTGCAGAAAATAATTAAACAAAAAATATACTTTTATATTGATATACATAACTTTTGTTAAATTAATAAAGAATTGTTTTCACAAATTACAAAAATCATTTTATACGACAATTTGTCAGGATTCAGAATCAAAATTTGCTTTTTAAAAACGATTCAGATATGATATTGGTAAGAAAACTAGTAAAAAAAGTGTGTATAATCTTTTTTTTTTAAAAGAAGTGCAATAAAATTGTAAAATGCTGCACTTTCTTAAAAAGATGACATATTTTTAATAAATCTCAATACATTACCAAACATTATTCATAAATTCTGCCGAGTTATTAAACCTGGTTTGTTTTAATTACAAACAATCTCTAATATAAAATTACATTATTTATATATTATATTATGTAAAATAAATCAATTATCTTTTGAGGGGCAAAATTCCAATGATCAAAAAAGAAAAAATAATTTATCTTAATAATTAATAGTTACCATTATGTATATATATATATAAAATTAGGATAGTTTTAGGTCGTTAGACAGTTCGGAATATAAACATACAAAGGGAACACATAAAGTTTTTGTTTTAGGACCAGAGGGAATTTAAAAATTTCATCGCATTGCGAACACTAAGGTGGACACCACACATATAACTATTAAATTAATTTTAGTACTAGGTGTGGCACCACCTAGGGTCAGTTCCTCACTTTTAACCACTTCATTAGGATGTTTATTATACGTTTTAGATTTTTTCGTAGTTGTTATTGGGGACAGCGTACTCGTCGTTGTCGTAGTACTTGATGACGTTGTTCTCTGTGAAGTTACCGACCACCACGTCGGCTTCGATGTTATAATGGTAGGCTGAGATGTTACAGGCATTGGCGGAGGGCCCCAAACTTTAAATACTATTTTCATGTTGTGTGTCGTACACCTGCCTCCTATTCTCCTGTGTAAATCATCACTTGTTGATGTGGAAATGAAATAATAATCATGACCTGCAAAAAAAATACATTAGCGGACCAAAAATTAAGACAAAATAAATGTACTTAAACCTACAACTAGAAAACAAACTGAAACAATGACATTGTGTTATTTTTATTTTAATATATGTTACTGTCTTAATTAGGTTTATTAAAACATACAAATTTTGACCAAATAGGTTATGTGCGTTGACGTCACAGGTTTTGAGACTGAAAGAAAACAGTGTGACTGCTAACTGAATGTGTTGTTTTAGGCGTATTTTGTAGTTTTAAAAACAAACAAACATGTAAAACAAATCTTATTGTTTATTTTCGTTAATTTTGTGTGCTCAAGATAGAGATGAGTTTATATTTTATGGAATTGTATCGCGATGTACAGGTCATACATAGAAAAGGTGCCACTGGTTTAGATGTTTTTATACTCTGAAAAAGAAGACTTCACTACAAATATTGATGCATTTTCAAATATTATACATGGGAATCCTGTCAATTATTTGGTTTTTAAGCACACATAGGAAAAATCTAGGGCATTCAAATGTCTTGAAACACACAACTTGTGGTTGGGCGAAGAAAGTCTTCTCTTAGGAATTTCCTGCAAGAAAAGATTGTTGCAAAGGTAAGAATAAGTTATCAATTATCACTTATCAGTCTCAGTATCTGAAAGTTCTTATTGTTAACACTGTAATTTATTATGATAAATCGTTATTTCTGTTTTTAAATTAAATAAATATGTGAATATTTCAAGTTTCCCATTTTGTATAAGTCCACAAAACACGAATATTATGAAAAACAGCAAATTTAATGATTTTGTGGAAAAATGTAAATCAATCACCATAAAACCTGAACAGATATCGTTTTGGTACTTCAAATCTGAATTTAGTCATCATGCAATTTAGGTGCCTAGATCAGGTTATTTGTGATATATTTTCACTTGTTTTATTACTTATAGTTGCTTGTGTTGTTTTTTATTGTTTGTTTGTAACCGACTCTTTGGGTCCTTTTTTTTCCCCTTTTTTCAAGCTGGTTTTTTTTTATTTTTTTTTTTTTTTTTTAAAACCGTTTAAAATAAAATTTTTTTTTTTTTTTTTTTTTTTTTTTTTTTTTTTTTTTCCCTTCTTTTTCCCCCTTTTTTTTTTTGTTAGGGAATTTTTTTTTTTTTTTTTTTTTTTTTTTTTTTTTTTTTTTGGGGGGGGTGGGGGGGGGGGGGGGGCGCCGCGGCCCACCGCCCCTCCCCCGGCGGGTGTGCCCCCCCCCCCCGTTTTATTTTTTTTTTTTTTTTTTTTTTTTTTTTTTTTTTTTTTTTTTTTTTTTTTTTTTTTTTTTTAAAATTTTTTTTTTTTTTTTTAAAAAAAAAAAAAACACCC
The DNA here is from genome assembly GCA_029963845.1 of Rhamnusium bicolor. Taxonomy (NCBI): domain Eukaryota; kingdom Metazoa; phylum Arthropoda; class Insecta; order Coleoptera; family Cerambycidae; genus Rhamnusium; species Rhamnusium bicolor. The sequence continues at coordinate 88,161 of JANEYF010000940.1, forward strand.
CCCCCCCCCCCCCAAAAAAAAAAAATAAAAAAAACAAATTCTTTCTTATACCTATAAGTATAGTAATCGTGATTTTTTTCGACCTCGAGATTTTGATTGATTTATACGTTTTGAACCCTCCTGAATCCATTCTGACTATTTTCCGAATTATGTGTCGGTGTGGTGGATGTGTGTGCATTATATGTGTATCCGCGATAACTCAAAAAATACTAATGGGAGACTTCCCAAATTTGGCAGTTAAGATTGTCATCAAAATTTTAGATGACACATTAAATTTAGTGAATGTGGTACCACCAGAAGAGACATAATGAATGAAAGAAGAAAGAAAGGTACAATTTCGGAAAATAAAAATTTTCATTGCATTTCTGGACGAATCTCGATGAATTATACAGCTTTATTAGGTTGTTTTCTTTCTGGATAGCGATTGAAATATATTTCGGATGCAATATCACAATTGTTATTACTTTGAATAAAGCTAGCATATCATATTTCACGTAATTTTCGTACGACATCTCCACTTTTACGATTAAATGGGGTGTAATTATGACGGAAACAAAATTATTAATATGCAATTTACTGACAAACGGATAAACACTGTCATAGATAACACACGCCTACTTGGAATAAATATAAAAAAAAACCGCAAAAAGTAATCTACTGAAAGATTAGTTTCGTTATTAAATACTTAGACATCAAATGCAACCCCATATATGATATTAGTTTGAAGGCAAAAAAAAATCTTTTTTAACTATACTATAGCCAACTATGATTCCAATTTAAAAAAAATATAACTTTATACCATAACTCGAAATTGCACAATTTTTTAAAATTTTCTCGACGCCATTGTCTTATACAGAAAAAAGTGCCTGAAGAATGTAAAAATTGTTTTTTTCATAACTTTACAAACAACCAAGATATTGATGTGGTATCTAAAAGTCGAAAAATTGAACTTTTGTTTATAACTCGAAAGGCTTAAAACGACCTGATAAAAATGATTGGCTGACGGCTAAAAAGGTGATCACAATACCGGCAATTGAGTGGGCCATCGGATCATTCCAACCATTCAAATCGCCAGGAGAGGATGGAGTTTTTCCAGCTCTACTACAAAATGGACTGGAAATATTGCTCCCACTCCTCATTAAACTATTCAGAGCTAGTCTGGTATGGAACTATATCCCATCCAGTTGGTCGGCGGTTAAGGTAGTGTATATACCAAAAATGGGTAGGAAAGAACCAAGCCCTAAATCGCTTAGACTAATTAGCCTGACATCTTTTCTGTTGAGAGGCCTGGAGAAGGTGCTGGACGGATATATCAGGGGGAACATCCTGAATCAACACCCCCTCAATATCCATCAGTACGCCTATCAGACAGGAAAATCAACAGAACTAGCACTCAATAACCTAGTCGAGAAGATCACCCAATCCCTTCAAATGAAGGAAATTGCGGTGGGAGCCTTTCTCGACATTGAAGGAGCATTTAATAATGCATTGCCCTACTCCTTATATGCAGCAGTGGCTGCCAGAGGAATTGAGCCTACTATAGGCGACTGGATTCGTGCCATGCTATCAAACAGAACCATAACAACGTCCCTACAGGGAGAAACAGTTAGGTTTAGAGCCACGAGAGGGTGCCCACAGGGTGGGGTTCTCTCCCCCCTTTTGTGGTCACTTCTTGTGGACGACCTACTGGCCATCCTCACACTGTGGGAGGTTGAGGTTCTAGCATATGCAGATGATCTAGTCATACTAGTCAGAGGAAACTCTGAAGGAGTAATTTCAAATACCCTTCAAGAGACACTGGATGCAATGAGTAACTGGTGCGACAGGGAACAGATGTCCGTAAACCCGCAAAAAACAGTAATAGTACCATTCACCCGGAAAAGGAAGTTGGAGGACTTAAGACCTCCCATTTTAATGGGTGAAACTATTCCATTTGCGGAGGAGGTGAAATATCTAGGAATCACTCTGGATAAATCACTTAATTGGAACTCCCATCTGGAAAAGGTAATCCACAAAGCAAAGCTGTCCCTATGGACATGCCGTCGTATTTGTGGCAAATCCTGGGGCATTGGGTCCCCAACAAATTTTCTGGATCTATATCACGGTTATCAGACCAATGATAACATACGGATCCATTGTTTGGTGGCCAAAAGGATTACAACGGACGGCCAAATCCAAACTCTCTGGACTGCAGAGATTAGCATGCATGACCGTAACGGGAGCAATTAGCACCACACCGTCAGCTGCAATGGAAATCCTCCTGGATTTACCCCCTCTTCATATATATCTGGAGAGAGAGGCCAGGTGGGCAACCTACAGACTGCAACAAGCGGCCATTAATATGCCGCAGATTAGTATCATGGAGCGGAACAGGCTGCTGGATGACATAGAGAATCACAGCATCCTGGGAATGCCCTCGGATACTATGCCTACTATGGCCAACTACGAGCTGACCTTCCAACAATCTTTCTCCAGAAAGAGAAGAGTGGGATCGGAATAAAGCCGACCTACTGAAGACAGACAGTTGTTGGTTTACAGACGGCTCCAAAACTCCCGAGGGAACAGGAGCCGGAGTACACAGCTACAGACCAAGGGTGAGGATAGTCTCAAACCTAGGTACTCATGCAACTATTTTTCAGGCTGAGGTTCATGCCATTGAACTGTGTGTACGAAGGCTAGAATATATGCATCTTACACGCAGATCAATAAAAATTTTCTCAGATAGCCAAGCAGCTATAAAAGCTCTTGGCTCCTACCGGTGTAACTCCAAAACGGTATGGAACTGTCAGAAAGCTCTAAATCATTTGAGCAAGAGCAACAAAGTGACTCTGGTCTGGATACCCGGCCACTCTAGTATGGAAGGTAACGAAATAGCGGACTCCTTAGCCAGAGAAGGAGCGGGATCACGATTCATCGGACCAGAACCAATACTTGGAATATCCTCAAGTACTGCCAAGATGGCTATCTCAACCTGGGCTGAAAGGCAAACTCTCCAGTATTGGCAAGAGTTACCAGAATTAGTTCATTCGAAGGCGTTTATAAAGTACCCTTTGAAATCAAGAGCTAAGAAACTTTTTAGAGTTAAACAGGACACACCTGAAAACTCTAACAGGCCTATATACCGGGCACTGCCGACTAAACTATCATCTGCATAAACTCGGCCTAGCGGAAAACGCCGAGTGCCGTCTATGCCTGGAGGATGATGAGAAGGCAGACCACATCTTATGCACCTGTCCCGCTGTGGAGAGGATCCGATTCTCAATATTTGGCAAAGGGCAACTGCTGCCAGAGGATCTGGACACATTCTCACCCAATAAAGTTATCGGTTTCATTAAGAGACTGAACTTATTGGGTGAAATATAATTAGGCGTGAGCCACAATAGGCCTGCTGATGGCTGCAGTGGAGGGTCTACTGAGACCCACTCACAACAAACCTAACCTAACCTAACCTAACCTAACCTTATAACTCGAAAACTAAAGACGATAGCAAATGTTTGTTTTCACCAGTGAATTTGTCACAAAAAAAGATCGAGAATGTGTCTTCCATTTTTTTGTATCTCTTGCAGTTACCGAGTTACCCTATACAAACTTCGAATTTTGCCCACCCTGTACATATCTTAATTTTAGTTTTGTTTTGTTTAGTTTAATTTTTGAGTAGATCTACCTGAAGAAAATACTCAGGAGCTGTGTGTTTTCTACATGAACAAACAAGTATATGGCGTTTCCACAAAAAAAATGATTAATGAAACAACTATTTTATTATTGTGATTTAAATAAGTTATGAAACAAAATTATATCGTAAAAAGTAATTTGAATAAAAACATTGCAAAAAATAAATGAATAAAGATCTCATATCTTCGTATTTTCGATATAGCTATCTTCATTTACAATATACTTTTTCAGTCTTTCCGATTATTTGACGTAACTTTTCTTAATTCTGTGGTGGTAATTTCTTGACATGCCGTCACTATACGTTCGCATAATTGTTGGCGAATAAATGGAGGGGACCGATACATTTTCTCTTTGATTGTACCCCATAAATAAAAATCTTTTCATTTCTGAGGAAATTCTTCGTCCAACTAATTTCTCACCATGTATGAGTTATGCGCAGGGGTATCGTCTAAATGATATATCATATCAATGCGAATTGATATAGGCACATCTAAGTAATCCTACAATTCATTACTCAGAAAGTTAAGCAACGATTGGGCGTTAACTGTGCCCTCAAAAAAATACGGTCCTATAATTCTTGTTCCTAAAATTCCGCACCATAAATTTACTTTTGCAGTGTATGACCCACTGTGAGTGTTCAGAAGCCCAAAATCTGGCGTTTCTGAGAAGAGAACACTATTAGTTGTGAAGGTGACTTCATCGGTAAACAAAATATTTTCCAAGAAATTATTCTGATTTGAATATTTTTTCTGGGCCCACAGACAATAATCCATTCGCCTGTTGGCGTCACTCTGTTCTAGGGTATAAAGAAATCTAGGTTTGAAGGGAATTATTTTACTTTTAGACAAATTCTCCATACATTTGTGGGTTTCAATTCCAAATCTTTAGAAATTTGGCGAATGCTAGTTCTTTCGTTTCCTTTTAAATGATCTAGCACTCTTCTATCTCTTTCATTATTCCTTGAAGCTCCCATTTTATTCTTATGCCACGTGCCGGTTGTGTTAAATAAAAAATAATAATGTTCCTCGCCCTTTTTAACGTAACCAATTGATGCTTCGAGTGCCGACGTTTAAATTCACGAGCAGCTTTTCTAGAAGATCGCACGCCATCTACAACTTTAACAATATCCACCTTTTGAGAGATTGATATTTTTCCTTATTTCGGCATTATTAAAGAATATCACATTAAGAAATTAACTTGTGAGAACAATGAAAATTTATATTTTCTTATCAAATTCATAGGTTACATGATTTGGCATTATTTAAGCCGCTTTTTACGAATTTGCTCATTCAAAATGTTAAATACAATTATTATTATTTTATTTATTTAAGTGACACCATGGAAAATGAGAAGAAAAGAGGAGCAGTAATGAATAATGAGACATAGAAGAATACTACTTCACTTGATGGGAAATTAAAAACCTAACTATTAATTTTTTTTATTAATTTAAATTAATAAAAATATGACAAAATTTGATGGGTCACAGTGAACACCCAGTAAGAGCTATCAATATATGAATTTCGGTACTCAGGCTTTTTAATCATGCCCGATTCATATCTACTATCAATATTTTCTGAAACAAAAATCCCTGATAGTGTTTCTTAATTTTTAGCATTTTTTAAAAATATATTGCGCCTTATACATACAACATAAAAAAGTTGTCATCCAAAAATGTAAATCTCAATGAGTACTACAATCAAAAAAAAAACCAATTCATCAAAAACCAACCGAAATATGTCTGCTCAAAGTGGAAGACACTATACTGTGTGACCACACAAAGAATATAAGTGAAATTCTGGTAGGTCTCCCAAGTAGTAATAATAAGTGATAACTAGACTTAGGGAATTTCGATATCATCCGAGGAACAGTATTAAATTCTAATATTATTAGATAAATCTATAACAAATTAATGTCTATGGTTATGCTTTGAAATGTGAGAAGTATACCATCGTATTATATTTATTTTGTTGTTGATTTAGATTTTTAATGATAAATTCTATTGTAAAATTGAATTCTACCAGAAAATATATCTTGGTTATATGTATTTTGATAGGATTTGTAAAAAAATATGACATTTTAAATTATTTATAATTTATTATATATAATTTTTACACAATTATATAAATAAAGATTTGTTAATTGAAAATTTTACTATTAATATATTAATAAAACAGGATCTTATAGATTGTACTGTAACCACAACATATGGTCCAAAGTGTCACTATTTTCCGAGGTCTAATTTTAATGTATTTGCTGAAACACCATAGTACAAAGTAATGTAAACAGTAATAAAAGCATTTCCTTCAAGGAGTGGTGTCACTTTATATTTAGCCTAAAAATATTTTCATTTTAACATTAATCAGTGAGTAAAATTGATCAGTATATGAATAATTAAAAAGCTGACAGTTGTAAGTCACTAGATATTCTTATAAGATATCTAATGCCCTTCTATTCGGTATTAAGTCTTCGTTAGCTATAAAATGCACAATTTTCAAAAAAAAATGTATTTCCTTCAAAGGGTTCCACCAACTCTTCAGAATTCAAATTGATGACTTTTCATGACAAAAAAATAAAAAAATTCACAACTAACAAAGCAATAATATACGAATAAGAACATATAAAAACAAATAAAATGTATTTCATCTACCATAAGATTCAAATTTTAACTGCGAATATTTAAAAAATGGCGGAAGAGATAATTTGAAAAATTACATATTCATTATGACAATAATTACTGTAAACCACCCACTAAAATTCGATTAAAACGTTATGGATACTTTTCAATATACCTGGTGGCTATTAAAAAACGAATCCTGTTTGAAGCTCCATAACTCCGGAGTACATTGAGGTATCGATATGAAACCTTTTTCTCTTACGGACACGAGGTTGAAAGATATCCCTAGCTATTTCATAGGTGTATGCCTATCAACAACGAAATAATAAAGTTTTAAATTTACCATTCAAATCTGTTATTACAAATTGATGTTGATAATTTTATAAGCAGCTAAAACGTAGTAGGCTTTTATAGAAGCAAATATAGCTGTCAGTGACATTTCTAGTTGGTAGAATTATCATAAGTTTGGTGAAAGTTTTGTCCAATTATCTCGAGATTTCTTCTAATAAGGGCACCTCACATAACTAAGTCTGACTTAGATATCATTGCAACTTGTGAAAAAAATTGACGTGACAAAAGAATTACGGAAGAATTTCAAGGGAAGAGATGGCCAGCATAAATCGTGCTTTTAGGCGACTGATAGAAACTGGTCAATTATCAGAAAACCTGGGAATGGAACAAATAACGAAAATTCAGAAATCGTCCATTGTCACAAGAAAATCATCCGGGAATCATCCATTTTCACTACGTAAAAGCAAACAGATCAGTCGCAAGTCTGTACATATTATTCAAAAACGATTAAACATTAAATGCTACAAACGGTTCCAAACCCCCGCATTTTCATTAAATGCAAAAATGCGTTGATCATTACAAGCCTTGTGGCTTTATAGAATGTTTTCGAATGCAGATCTGAAGTTTAGTTTTTCAAGATGAAAAAGATTTTACGCTCCAAGTTGATACAAAAATCATAAATTACCAAAGAAATTTTCCTTCAAGTTTTGAAAACAGAATCAGAGAGTATTCCGAAATCTAAAATATTTGACATTTAAGTTTCATTTTAAGGTTAATATTTTTTTGCACAGACAAAACCTTTTTTTAAAACCACTGGTTAGTATTTTTGGTGCAGAGGTTTATTAAACAATTTACCCAAAGAAGGTGCGAGGAAACACAATTTGACACCTCAATCAAAATCAAATGTCCACATGTACAATGACAAGTTAGATACAAGAATCCCGAGAACTTAGCTACTGGTGTACTACCAATTTTACACATAAACGGTTATCGTTATCCAGTTGTTTTGATTTGATTTGAGTAACGACAATCATTTCAACGGCACTGGTACTGATTTCGAATTTTTACAAGATCGTTCAAACTATCGTTAGAAGACAAGTAAACGTCAGTTATTATACGATACGTTATGCAACATTTTACAGAATATACCTGTTATTCTGTAAATTTTGAGTGACATGAAGGAATATCCTTTTTTATACGGGGTGTTGCAAAATTATGCAGCTAAGCTCTTACAGTAAGTAGAAGGGCTCAATATAAAATGAAAACTCTAATAAATATTTGGTCAATAATACATATTTAAGGAGCCTATTTTCAAAACGTAATTTCTGACAAACAAGACGTTTAATGATATATAGAGGGCATTTAACTCGTTTTAATGAACTCTTTTGAAAACCATATATTTATTTTCAGCCAAATACAGTTTCTGTAATTTAAAATACATGATAAATATAGGGGACCTATTTAATTAGTTATAGAAAATTATGCAATTCCTCTTAAAATGGTGCTTTGCAGAAATTGCGTTTTGAAAATAAGCTCCTCATTTAAGGAGTTATTACACCCTTTCAAAGATGGAAAAAAATATATTTTATGTTCTGTAACACAGAATCCATAACAATATGTATATCAAACTTTAAAGGTTGCTTTTTATTTAAGATCTAAACAGTGTCATACATTTACTTTTCAAGAAAGTGGTCAGATGAGACTTAGGTTGCATGGATTGATAAATATTTTTGAATCCATTAAGTAGCTATAACAATTTGATTGAAAATTTGGTTTTCAATCATTTATTACAGAAAAATGATATGCACATCATATTTTGATAGGATTCACTGTTTTCACGAAAATCAACTTCAAAAGTCTGATTGCATTACTACAGTCCTTTTCTAATACAATAATTAATATTATTATTTATTAAGTATAGTTGGTTAGGAGATAAATATGTGTATTTTATATAACTTACGAGGATTTAAACTGCATCCCATTCGTTTCTGTATAAAAAGTGTTAAATAAATTTTATTACCAGAATTATAATCATTTAATGTTGTTGATCAATAAAATTCTTGTCTAAAATATTTTTAAATAAAGATAAACGTTATCTTTATGGACATTCTCTTGATCTAACACAACTTTATATAAAACAATAATGATTCATACCTAAGTGTAGGTATGGATATATCAAAATATTACTACATAGCATTACTACACACTGAAACCAATTAAAAATTCATATGTACTGTTTCGTCACAATTCTAAGGAAAGTGTTTTTATAACTGTAATTTAAACATACACACATTATGTGTGTAGGTGTCCTGGCCACGAATTTCTTAATATAATCTGGATTTCTGATTCAATACTAATAAAATGTCACCTATATGTAAGCTGCCATACTGTGGACAATTTATATTGGCTACATATTAACCAATTATAGAAGGTTATGAGACCGCGGATATTTAAATCGTATTTACAACACACGTTAAGTAGTCTATATTTCCGTGATTATTTTTTAATGTTTTTATTTTCCAATCATTTAGCAGTATTTTTGTATTATATGTATTATAGTGAAAATAATCTAATTATATTATCCTACTGAGAATATTTTGTAGTAATTTGTTTTTGTACATTGACGTGTTTTCTCGTTTTGACATCTGTCACCAGTTTTGTCTCAAATTTTAAAAAAATGAACTAAAAACGATTTAGTTCAGCTTCAGTGGAAAAATTATAATACAAACTAAAGAAAATGCATGTAAAAATACTACAATAAGTAATAATTCGATACTGAAACATTTCCCAATCATTTTGTGATGCAAGGGGATACAAACTAAAAGAAAATATACCAGTCACGGACGAAACATCTACAATAATTGTGTTTTCATGTTCAAAACTTTAGCACAGTTTAATTTTGATGCACATTTACTTTATTTAGTTTAAATTGACACAATTGTTAAAAAAAAAAAATGTTAAAAAAGTTATATTTTGTCTTTCGTTCTCTTTTTTGGGACTTACTGTCACATGAATAATTCTTCGTTATCTAAAAAAATATAGTTAGTTACTCAGTATGTTAGTGGAAAAATAAACCTCTGCGCTTGTGACTTTACGTCAAAAAATTGGTCAGATGGTGTTTTTTGACAACTAATATGAGACACAAAAAATAATATAATTCCCTAACGTGTCGGAAAACGAATATGTTTCCTTTTTCAAACTTATTTATTTAGTATGTAAGGTTAGGTGAGCATAAAACTTATATTAGAAAGGGTGAAATTGAAAAATCGAAAATTTGCGAACATGGTTGGGGAAATGGACATAGAATAAACTGGGATTAGGCAAAAATTTTAATGAAAGAAGTGGACAGCAAAAAAAAGGGAAAATTAAGGAATCGGCAATAATATTATTGAATGAAGAAAATGTTTATCCTATTGCTCTGTAGGTCTTGGTACAACGTGGTTACCGATGTTAAAAGAAGAACTGAACAAAATTAATATTGTATAATTTTTAAGTATCAACAGTTCTATGTAAGTATCTATGGATAATACATAAACAAATAATATGTGTCGTTTCACGCTTGACATATTCAAAAAAAAAAAGATAAATACCTTTGAAAAAGGAAACAGATTCGTTTTCCGAAATGTTAGGGAATTATATTATTATTTTTGTGTCTCATATTAGTTGTCAAAACGCACTCTCTGACTAATCTTTTGATGTAGAGTCACAAGCGCAAAGGTTTATTTTTCCAGTAATATACTGGGTAACTAACTATATCTTTTAGATAACGAAGAATTATTCATGTGGTGGTAAGTCCCAAAAAAGAGAAAGAAAAACTTAGAGAATGCCACAAATAACATTCAGACAATATTTATATTTTGTATTTTTAAACAAAAAAAATAATCTTTCGAATACCATTCGAGTGAGAATAAATTAGAAAATATTTCTTCCGGTTCTTTTCTCAAATTTGTTGCCATTCAGCAATAGACACTTGAGACCTACGGGCTCCCGTGTCTACTGCTAAGCAACAGGTTCTCGAAAAACTGTCGAATTATTTTCAATGTATTCTCACTCTTTTGTGATATTTCTACTGATTATTGGCAACTAGCAGATAAGTTGTGTTATTATCACAGTCGTGTATTACAAATTAGTTAAACACTATTTGAAGAAAAAAATATTTCACATTTGAGAAGAGAAAAACAACTCGATTTAAAAATGTTTTATTAAAAAAAATTACAAAACTATCCAGCTTTTAAAGAAAACCTATTGGTGTCTGAATACTACTAAACTTTTTCCTCTTTTCTTCTGCAACCAGGAACCAAACAATGCATTTTTAATTAAGCGCACAGAGAAGTTCTATACTAAACAATAACCACAGAATTTCACTCAAAAACTAATAAATACAGAACAGATCTAATAAAACTGACAAATCAGGCAAAAAAGTAGAAAAAATAATAAATACAGTCACATCACATTACATAAACAGATCGTCCAAAGATGACAATTGACAAATCGAAACCTAGTGTTGTGACCAACGCAAAATCACTAATTTTTACCAATAATAAATTGAAATGTAACTAGATTGTCCACAGTCTGGCGGCCTCCTATACGGGGACATTTTTTCAAGGTCGAGCTATATCAAATGGAGATCCAGATTATATTGAGAAATTCGTGGCTTTAGGCTAGCTTGGTTTGCACTTTGTGTTTTGTATAAGGTAGAACTGAAGTATTATGTTTAAGCAGTATTTGGTGAATTGGTCGTTTTGTCTATAAACAAAAAGTTAGGAACCAGAAAGTCATTAGGTACGGGGTTAAGGGCCCTATCGCTGAGTAGATAACACGGAACCAATCAACTGTTTTTACAAAATTTAGATATTTCCAGCCGCTCACGAGTTATAAGGAAAAATATAGTGTGACATCACCCCCAAATTTGGCTAATATAACAATGTAACTTTTCTGTTTTTTGTCAAACTTTTCCGATAAAACTAGTTTACGTATTAACATTTTAAAATAAAAATAAAATTCACATTTTGTATAAATTTATTTTTCTGTTGCTTGGAAATGTTTCAGCAGGTGTTTAGAATATAATATTATGTCTGCGTAAAAGCAGTCACTGGGAACCGATACCTCCGTCCGAGCTCTAAGCAGAATATAATGAGTTTGTGGATGTTCATGCCAAACATTCGCCTGACTCATGTAGATTAGTTTTACAGTAAACTTTTACTACAGTATGCTTATGCCCCAGGCGATTTTAAGTCAAAATGTTAACATTTATTAAATAATTACTTTTTACATATTAATTCTAGTACCAGTTTTTTAAATTTAAAAAACCTGTTTTCGAATTTTACATATTTATTAAAAAAAACAGTTTTTAAACCCAGTTTATAAAAATCGACAAACTCTAATTTTGACTGATTTGCCCGTCGGGATT
>JANEYF010000941.1:0-5000 GCA_029963845.1 Rhamnusium bicolor
AGTGAATCGTGCAGTGGTGGGAGGTAGAAAGCTATGCCTTTGCCAAACAAAGGCGACATACCTTACCTATTAGGCTTCAATTGTGTGTGTTGTACTTTGTTCATAGATGTTGATTATTATGAAATAATTTATATTTGTAAAGTTACACTTGAAAAAGAGGTATATTAACATTATGAACTGTGAAATAGAAGTTAATGAGTCTACGATGAAAGAGCTATTAGCAAGTTGGGAATTGGAGTCCTTAATTTCAATATTAGAAGGTAAGTTCAATAATTCTGGTTTTACTGCATGTAAGCTATTTTAATTATGTTATACTTTAGAAGAAATGAATACACAACGTCACTATATTCTAGGTGAAAAAGTATTCATCTGAAGTTTAATAGTTGTGTATAGATTTCCCAAGTTATTTTCATTTTTGATAATTTTTGCTTGTGTATTATATAAATTCTATAGTCAAGATCTGCATTTTTATTGTAGTGGCGTTTTATTATACAATACATATACAGGGTGACTGGTAAGTCGGCTTATTCCTTTGAGGGTGGGTTAGTAGAACTCATTTGCAATTGATTTAGAGATCTAATAGTTTTGGGATATTTTATTTTTAAAATATAAAAATAATAAAACATTCTTTAATATTTCAGTTTCCTGCGTTAGTTTACATAGTTATGTAACAAGAATTAGGTTAAATAATTTAATAAGATAAAAAGTTGAGCTGAAAAACTACATTTTGTGAAAAAAATTTCAACCCAATCGTACATTCATAGGAATTTATTTTTAAAACTTGATAATGCATTTAAACGTGCAAATTATTTAAAAACTTCTCTACTTTATATATTTTCGAATGAGGTTTATATGAAGTTTTAAAAAACTATATTTTACTTCCATAAATAATACAAAAATACTAGGTGCAGGTAGAGCGTCCATTGTTTTCAAATTAAAGAGATACAGGGTGTTTCGGAAAAACATGTGCCATTGCTTAAACGAAGATTCTACACTCAAAAATAAGACAAATATACCTAATTCCTATCAACATAGGTCCATTTTTGCTTTGTTTCTGAGATATTGTAATTTTGTTTTTTCTTTACGTTAACTGTAAAGAATATATATGCCACTGATTTTTTTAGTTTTTGATGGTCCAATTATGTAGAAAGTTAATTGCCGAAAAATGTCACCTCTTGACGTTTTTTAGATATCGGCATCGTGTAGAAGAAGTCTTTTTAAGTCTATTAAAAAAAATAATAAAATAATGCTAAGTACCCTACATGAAAAAATTGTATTTATCTCCTACACAAAACCTAAATCTAACAAAAATTAAGAGGTGACTTTTTTTCAGCAGTTAACTGTCCACATAACTGTGCCATCTAAAACTTAAGAAGTCAGTGGTGTATATATTTTCTTTACAAAATTAACCGAAATAATAATAAAACTTCAACATTCTGCATTTCAGGTACGAAACAGCAATGAACCCATGTCGATAGTAACTATTTGTCTTATTTTTGAGTGAGAAATCTCCGCTTAAGCGATGACACATGTTTTTTGAAACACATAAGGGCGAGGGACGTTTCAAAAAAAAAATAAAATATCTCAAAAACTGGTAGGTTTTGTATTATGCATATTATAGTTAAATCAGTTGCAATTGAGCTCTACTAACATCCCTTGAAAGGAATATGTCATGCACCTTGATGTGTACCTATATATAACATTATTAATCAATGACTTTCAGAAGTCATTGATATTAATTTATTATCAGTGTAGGATAAAGTTCTTTGTTCTTGCCAAAAATGCTAAGCTAACATATTAATTATTATGTATTTTAGCTGCCTATTTACAGTTTGTATATATGCATGGAAATTTTGTGAATATTCAAATGGGCTTAAAAAGTTCGAGCATACTTTTCTATTATATAGTTAGCTACATGATTTGTTTAAATTATTTATACTTTAATAACATAAATAATTGTTTTCTAGGTCAAGAAAATTAACTAACGTTGGATAATTTACTGGAAATTTCAGAAGAACAGATTGTAGAACTTATTCCTCAAATTGGAAAGAGAATAAAATTCATAGAGCACTTAAAAGCTTATAAAGAAATAATGTGCCTTCCTGTGGTAAATTTGAAGTCTCATATACAGTGTGTTCACGAATGGACTTGTAAAATTTTTTGTTTTTGGTTTCTTAATAAAACGTCATTCTTCATAAAAAACTTCTTCTAATTCTGAAAAGTCCTTAGCCAATCCCAGAAATTCAAATTTGAATCAAATAATTTATCAGTTTTATTTAAATATTGTCTGAACGTTATTTGTGGCATTCTCTAAATTTTCCTTTTCTTTTTTTGGAACTTACTACCACATGAATAATTCCTTTTTATCTAAAAAATATAGTTAGTTACCCAGTATGTTACTGGAAAAATAAACCAGTGCGCTTGTGACTTTACATCAAGAGATTAGTCAGAGGGTGTTTTTTGACAACTAATATGAGACAAAAAAATGATATAATTCCGTAACGTTTCAAAAAACATTCTCTGACTAATCTTTTAATGTACAGTCACAAGCTCAGAGGTTTATTTTTTCAATAACATACTGGTAACTAACTATATTTTTTAGATAACGAAGAATTATTCATGTGGTAGTAAGTTCCAAAAAAAGAAAAAGAAAAAAGTTTTATTTAAATAATACAATTGTTGAACGAAATGAAATTTATCCTTACATTAAGTGGTAAATTTAATAGATCGCAATGTTAAATCAAGAAAGAAAAGGTTTCAGTCAACATCAAATATTTATGGATTCAAGTAATTCATCAGTTTTGTTTAAATAATACAGTTGTTGAACGAAATGACACATTTCTTACATTAAGTGTTAAATGTAACAGATCGCAGTATCTCTACTTTTGAACTGAATAAATGAAATCTCAGATTAAGTATAAGTTAGTATTGAATATTGTTCGAAACTTCCTCTTAGCTGAAGTAGAACCATTATTCTAAAGTTAATAATTAGTTATCATTAAAAGAAGGAGACTAAGATAATGATTTTTAAGAATAACGTTTTCCTTGATGGAAAAATATCTATTCTGCATATATGAGTACAATAATGTACTTAATGTAAAAAAAAAACTGGTACACTTTCTTTTAGCTATGTAAATCATTAGTTCTTTGATTGATATTAATAATCTTACAAATGTCACTTTGACGTTAATCAGTGGCGTCATTATTAAAAATGGTTCGACATCTAACAGATATTCAACAATTTCGAATTGTTTCTAAAATTGAAGATGGTTGCTCCATAAGAAGACTTGCTGCTGAATACAATGTGAGTAAAACCCACGATAATGAGTGTTAAAAAACAATGGGGAAACCAACCAAGCGGTATCCCGTAAAGTTGGTTCCGGTAGGCCCAGAAAGAGCAATAATCAAGATGAAAATCTTATAAATTACCTAATAGAAAACCCTTTTTCAGACTGCAGAAAATGCAATTTCAGAGACAAATTTCCCTGCTTCGGTATCTACTGCTTGCAGAAGAATAAAACTACAAAGCGACTTGAAGAGTTGTTCAGCGACTAAAAAATACAAACTTTCAGAAGAAAAGAAGCAGGGTAGGATTATTTTTGCACTCAACTATATAATCAATGATGAAAACTTCTGGGGACAAGTTGTCTTTTCTGACGAAAAGGTTTTTAAATCCTGTAATGATGGACATGTTCGCGTATATAGACCTCCTTCCACTAGATACAACGAAAAATATACTTTCGATCCACAAATATCAGGAAGGTTTTCAGTCAATGTCTGGGCTTGGATGAGCCTAAATGGGTTAGGTGTGTGTTGGAACAGTGGTGGTCATCTCAATTCCATTAAATATATTGAAATATTAGACAATATTATGTTGCCGTCAGTAATAGAGGTGTTTCCGGAAAATAATTTTATTTTCCAACAAGACAACTGCTCCATACATACGGCCCATCGTGTCAGGCAATGGTTTCTTAATAAAAACATAGAGTTGTTACCGTGGCCATCTAAAAGTCCGGATTTAAATCCAATTAAAAATGTTTCAGGACTAATGGTGAAACATACAAGAAAATTAAATAACCATCCAAATAATGCCCAGGAATTGGAAGGGATAATTGAAGACGCTTGGGAGAACTTGTCGCAAGAAGTTGACCTTGCTAGAAATCTGATTTTGTCCATGCCTGCAAGATTTCAGGCAGTTTTAGACGCTAATGGAGCAATGACAAAATATTAGTTAATTCTGTATTACTTAATTGAAGTTCATTTATTTTATTTTTTTATTGTATTTTTATGTTCAGTTTGCATTGTTTACATTTTTTTTAATCTCGAGTGGTATTTTTGTGTTCTTATTTTAAAAATAGAATTATCATTATTTAGTTAGTATTTTAATTACAACCATTAGTAGAATTATCCGTAACAAATATTTTTTTAAACAATAATATGGCAGGCTTGAAAATGTTTTGAAAAAGTTATTTTCTAATTATTTTTTAAAATTCCATTTGAATAAAATAAAAAGAGAACGGTTTAATAAGTTTAAAACACAAAGAAAACCGATCTCCTCCAAAAAGCCCAGGTGCGGAGTAAATCACCTCTTATCCACCCCCCTCTCGACATGCCTGGCCAGCCCTATTTACAGACATATGCACACAACTAAACTATTAAGATTTTCGATTACAAGAGTTGTACCAGTTTTTTTTGAAATCAAGTGTACAATGTCTTAATGTAAGAATAGAAGTTTGAAAAATAGTTTAGATTTTTTCGTGTAGGCATTATGTATCAGTCTTATGATTACTCTTCTGGAGGATAAGTACACTATTATATTAAATGTACATCCCCAACTAAAGGTAGATTTTTGCGTTGTTAAGTTGAACAAAAAAATTCTCTTTGAATTACAAACTGCTGTTAGTGTCAGTCCTATTTTTTATGTATTTAGTGCTGCCGTGAGCTGCTCTCATTCGAATGTGCCATTCATGCCAAAGAAAATGTACAGTAGTGTACTATAA
>JANEYF010000941.1:10000-88166 GCA_029963845.1 Rhamnusium bicolor
AAAACCCACCACCATCCACACCCACCTACCAAAAACCCCCGCCCCTCCCCCCCCCCCCCCCCCCTGGGGCCCCCCCCCCCCCGCGCGTCCCTGGGGGAATAGGCGGCTTTGTGGGTTTTGGGGTGTGGGGCGGTTTTCTTTTTTTTTTGCTGTTTCTCTGTTTTTTATTTAAATATTTGTTTTTGGTTTTTTTTTTTTTTTTTGGGTTGTGGTTTTTGCCTCCCCCTGGGCCTCTGGGCTCTCCCAACCCCACCCCCCCCCCCCCCCCCCCCCCCCCCCAAAAACTCCCCCCCCCCCCCCCCCCCCCCGGTGGGCCCCCCCGGGCCGCCCCGGGCTCCCCCCCCTCCCCTCCCTCCTCTCCCCGCGTGCGCCCCCCCCCCCCTTTGGCCCCCCCCCCCCCCCCCTTCGGCTCGTTCCCTTTTTTTTTTTTTTGTTTTTCTTTTTTTGTGTTTCTTTTTCCCCCCCCCTCCGGCTCCCTACCCCCCTCCCCCCCGGCCCCTCTCCCAAAACCCGCCCCCGCTTTTTTTTAAAAAAAAAATTTTGTTTTTTTTTTATAAATCATTTTGCTTGTTTTTAAAAACTCCTTTGGCTTCTTCCAATTTTTTGTTTTGTTTTCCTTTGCTGTTTTTTTGTTTTTTTTTTTTTTTTTCTCTGCTTCTTCCTCCCTCCCCCTCCCCCCCCCCCCCCCCCCCCCCCCCCCCCCGGCCGCGACCTGTCGGCCGGCCGCCGGTTGCCCTCGCCCCTCCTGCTCCCCTCCCCCCTCTTCCCCCCCCCCCCCCCCCTCCCTCCCCCTCCCCTCCTCCTCCCCTCCCTCCCCCTCCTCCCTCTCCCAAAAAACACCCCCCCCCCCCCAACCCCCCCCCCCCCCCCCCCCCCCCCCTACTTCCCCTTCCACTTCGTCGCTTGCCTCCCCCTGCGTTGGCTGCCGCCCCCCCCTCCCCCCCCCCCCTCCCCCCCCTCCCTCTTCCGCGCGCCTGTTCTCCCCCCCCCCCCGTGCCCCTGTCCCCCCCCCCCCCCCCCCCCCCCCCCCCCCCCCCCCCCCCCCCCCCCCCTGCCTTTCTCCCGCTGCTCCCCCCTTGTGCCCCCCCCCCCTCTTCTCCTTTGCCCCCAAATAAAAAATTTTCCTTTGCCGGAAATTAAAAAAAAGAAATTTGCCTTGGTTTCTTTAATAGAAATGTCCTTTTTTCTCCTTTTGTTTTTTTTTTTTTTTTTTTTTTTTTTTTTGTTTTTTTTTTTTTTTTTTTTTTTTTTTTTTTTTTTTTTTTTTTTTTTTTTTTTTTTTTTTTTTTTTTTTTTTGTTTTTTTTTGTTTTTTTTTTTTTTTTAATAAAATTTTAAAAAAATAAAAAATATTTAATTTAGTTTTTTGTTTATATTGACAAAAATTCTTCAGCATTAGAAGTTTTTGAGCTATTTTTTATGGAAGATTTAGTAAATAAAATAGTAGAGGAAAGTAACCGACAGGCGAGAGAACTGAATGAGGCGAATGAAACCTTGGGTTGACGTAATTGGACGGCAAGGTGGTGCCATTAGAACGGTTGCCGTGCGATTACGTAACGACCAACAATGCCTCATTCACAGAGCACTGGTGGCGCGCGATATTGATCGTATCGGAAAGGGTTAATAAATACAAACAAAAGTAAACATATATTACATGTTTAATATATACAAATACTACTTCTATTTTAGTTAAGTTCGGCCACATGCCATGAGCATCCAATCAATTTCACTAAAATACTTGTCGTTATCTGAGGCAGTAGGTACTGGTCAAAATGTACTGTATCGTACCATACCATAAACTGTAAAACCTGTGAAAAATATCGAGGATCGGAAAGAAAAGTATCGATCCTCGAAAATATCGTACGGTATCGCGCATCCTAAGTTGAGAAAATGTATGTTTCCTAAATTTTTACTAATCAATTTTAATGTGCCTTATTTTATTCCAAGGATATGTAGTCATCTCAACTATTTTGTTATGTATTTAAATATGGAAAGGGATTTATTTTTCATTTTCGTGTTTCTGAACTGTGTTCGTATAAAAAAGCAATCTGTTGCAGATTTTCTTACTACTTTAGATGTATTTTCTAATAAAAAATAATTTTATTTGATGTTATTGTGTTTAATTTCATAATATCTAATGTAATATACTCTGCATCAGAAATTAAGTATTTCCTTATCAAATTAAAAATCAGTTCATTAAAAAAAAACAAATTAAGTCATCTAAAATTATGTTCAATTTCATGTTAAAAATCATAAGAAAACAAAATTTCTGTTATGGAAAACCTGGAAAATTCAGGGAATTTTTTTCAGCTACATAAAGTCTGAATCCTGATGAGAGTTTGAGGATATTTTTGAAATTATGTAAACTACAGAAACAGTTCATAAATAGGTATGATAATATGCATCATGTTAACGATCAAATGCATCGAAACTGTAGCACACAGTATTTTATTCACAATGGCTCAATGGACTAATAATCATCAAACCGGTCTTTTAAATTTTTGGTCAGCCTTCTCCATTTTTTGGGTATGCTAAACACAGGATATGTATTTTGCCCAACATACACTGACGAGTTTCATTAAATTTATATTCTGTTCAAGTATTAACATTGTCACTTGTAATGAGAATCGTTATTTTGAAACTTCACTTTCTCGGATAGTGTTTTGGGGCAAAAAATTTACTTTTCATCTTCAGCATACCTGAAAATGGGAAATGCAAAAATTTTAGAAACATTTGTCATCCTGTCTAACAGAAGAATATTTTTTTTACTCCATACTCCATACCATCACTAAATTACAATGAAAAATTCCCAATGGACATTTTATTTGTAGTTTATTGCTTCCCAGAAATTTTTGAAGTAAATTATGTTGCCTACCTCTAATTTTTTAAAAGTATGTTAAATTAACTAAAATCGTGGTATTGACAAACAAAAAATATTTCCACGTGTACTTAGGAAGAGGAAGATGTATGATAATGTTTGCTGCATTCTAACATAAACATAAACACATATTTGTGGATCTTGTGGTATATATTACTTTTTCTTTTTTTGGGTTTTAAAATTCTCAATAGTTTCAAAAAATTATTTTGAAATTTAGAAATAAATAAAGTAATACATAATAAAGCTATTGTTTAATTGTCCAGGCTGAACAGAGGCTTTTAGAAGAACAGAAAAGAGTCCAGGTTTATCTGCATGAAACCACAAGTGAACGTCTAGCTAAAACTTGTGAACGTGTTCTTATTCAAAAACATCTTGAACTCTTTCATTCAGAGTTCCAACAATTATTAGATGCTGACAAAGATGCAGACTTAGGCAGAATGTATAATTTGGTAGCTAGGATTCCTGATGGTCTAGGTGAATTGAGGACACTTCTTGAACAACACATTGCTTCGCAGGGTTTGGCAGCGATAGAAAAATGTGGTGAAAGTGCACATAATGTAAGTTTTACTTATGTTCAAATATATTATTTGGGTTTGAATTTATACGTAGCATCGGCAAAGGTACGGATCTATAGAGTTTAACTTATGTAATGACTGGTAATAATTCAGTGGTCCAGATTTTTTTAGTATAATAATATCAATGACATACAGTGTGTCCACGGGATGTGGGATTACATGGGTAACTTGGTTATTAGTGGAGATAGAGAATTGCTTAAATGACCAAAGTAGTGCAAAATTTTATGCGCATTATGGCGTCCAGAAAACAATTGGATTCTGATTGGTTTAGATTTTGTTCAGAAAAAAGCCAAAATCGCCATTTTTAAAAATGTCTTGTAACTTTTTTATTTGTAGTTCAATTAATAGGTATTTGTATGACAAGGGAGGAAAGTTTAACATTTCATCCTGCGGATGAAGTAATCATCCAAGTATCATCACTTTCCTCCCATGGTGAAAGGGAATTAACATTTTTTTTAATGTACTCATATATTGGCATTATGACTTTTAAAAGTAATTTGAATAGTAAGTAAACCGTGGAATATTAAAATACCAGTTTCAAAGTGGTTCTTATGGTGACAAAACATTGTAAATCATAACAAAAATTGAAACATTAATTATAGTTGTTTTTAAAATAAGCTGTTTGATTGTTTCAAAATTAAAAACCATTAATAAAACATTATAACACTTTACAATGAAATTACTTAATTTTGACATTTATTTTTACATTGAGATTTCAAGGTAACTATGTAACAATCCAAAATTCGGTTAGATAATACTTTCTTTAAGGAGAAAGACCATTTTGCCCCCCTAGAGAGAGAAAGTACCATTTTCTACCCACATTTAAGGGAGGAAAATATTACTTTCTATGAATTTAAAATTTGGTCAATCAGTATTTTGGAATATTTTTTGAAGAATAAATAACTTTAAACGTGCTATCAAATATTATGACATTATTTTATACACTGATCCATTGACTTTTTAAAAGTTTACTAATATTTACCAAAAAATGATACACGTAATGTTATCGGCACAGAGCAACATTTTAAAAATTTAGTCCGGTCCTGGAATTATGATTTTGATTGGACTAAAAGGAGTGTAATATTTGTATTAAATTTTATTCAAATATTTCAAGCCCTTCCAGAAATATAACTGACTACAGTTTTAGTCAAAAACTATAAAAACTGTTAGCATTCAAGGGTAAGTTTGCGGGTGTTTTAAACTCAGCAGAGTGTGCTCTATCTCCCATTACTCTATGTCACTTTAAATATGGAACACTGTATATCAAAGGCACAGAAACATATTTGGATTACAGATAATTTCCAGATATAGAAGTTTGAATTATAAAGTTCAACTATATGAAATGAATTTTCAGGAATGCTTAAAATGAAATGTTTCCAGGATTGCATTGATTTGAAATATTTCGGAAAGTATGTCAAATTTTGATTTTTTTTATTGAAACTAGAAATCCTCAATATAGGAATTTTCTATATATTCAGTCAATGAAAAACTAGATGTAATGACCATTTTACTTAAGAAATTAATTTAAAAGTAGATTTGTGTCAGTATCTTACATTCTGACTGATAATTGAAAGAGATAGATTTCTGAGAAGTTCTCTTTCTCCCCCATAATTGTCTTTTAAGAATTCAGGGAAAAAAGGGTTTTTTTAGGGTGTATATTATATAAAACTGGACTGGACAAGTAATTTTCAAAGTGATTTTGATATGATTCTGAACTTTGATCACTTTGGTTAGTTTTTGATCAGTCACTGGCAACACTAATTTAAAAATAATTTAGACCTTTATATGTTATGTAAATAGAGATACTCAATATAGAAACTACTTATGGGTGTTTGTCAGTATAAGCAAAATTGTTAATAAATGGCAAGCACAGGGTGGGCAAATTTTGATGTTTGTATAGGGTAACTCGGGAACTGTATGAGATACAAAAAAAATGGAAGACACATTCTCGATCTCTTTTTTTGAAACAAATTCACTGGTGAAAATAAAAATTTCGAGTTATAAACAAAAGTTGGATTTTTCGACTTTTAGACATGTCAATATCTTGGTTGTTTGTAAAGTTATGAAAAAAAGAACTTTTACATTCTTGAGGAACTTTTTTCTGTATAATACAGTGGCGTCGAGAAAATTAAAACAAAAAGGTACAATTTTGAGTTATGGCATAAAGTTGTATTTTTTTAAATGGGAATCATATAGTTGAGATGTGGTTTATTTAAAAAAGACTATTTTTTTTCTTTCAAACTATGTATCATATGTGGGGTAGTTTTTGATGTGTAAGTATTTAATAGCGAAAATAATCTTTTAGTAGATTACTTTTTGCGCTTTTTTTTATATTTATTCCAAGTAGGTGTGTGTCATCTATGACAGTGTTTATTCTTTTTGTCAGGAAATTGCATATTAATAATTTTGTTTCCGTCATAATTACACCCCACTTAATCGCAAAAGTGAAGATGTCTTACGAAAATTACGAGAAATATATGTTAGAATGCTTTCGACGCTATCAGTGTAAAGCAGTAAATCAAACTTCAGAAAATTCAAATAAAAAGTATAGTTTATTTAAAACTAGATAAAATTAAACTGAAAAAAAAATTCAAAAAAAGAAAAACATTAGGTTACACATAAAAAACAAAGTTACCTTCTTAAATGTACATTATAAATTAGGTGCCTACTAAAAACAAAAATAAATAACAAATTAAACACCAATCTAAAAGAAAAAAAATGATTTACTCCAAAACAAAAATTTTAAATTAGGTTAATTATTGTAAAGTTTGTACAAAAAAACTAATGTCGAAAATATTCTCTCAACCGAGGCTGAACTAGCTGAGAGAAAATAGTTGCTTGATAATCAGGAATAATTTGTCAATAATTCTTTTTTTGGGATTTCCACCAGTCCAAGGGTTGTGTTTTTAAGAATTTCTTCGTGAAACATAATTCGCAAAAGGCTCAGTTTTGCCAGAATTTAATAATCAGTGGTAGTAAACCACTTTCGGGATATAATTCATTAGCGGCTTCTAAAGCACGATTCTCTTCACTTTCTGTTAATTTATGCTTTGTTTTCGTATGAAGGTCTAGAATGAAGGCTAGCAAATGGTATGAGGTGATACACCTGACCATATCGGTATCTAAATGTTTGCATTTGCCTTAAGTTAATTTCAGTTTCGGCAAAATGCGACTCAAAATTTTAAATTGTTCTATGACGTCTGATAAAATTGCATCGTTTCTTTGAAGCCTATAAGTGCAACAGATATAGGTTTTAGTAGTGATAAGTAATTTCACAGTTCTTTTTAAATAAATGTTTGATATTTTCTGTCTTACTATGCTGTAATTTCATTTTTATGTTCCTTGCTAATTTTAAAAAGTGTGGGTATGTTTCACAAAACCCTCCTAAGCTTCCAAGTGAGTTCCATTTTAAAGGTAAAGTAATTTTTTTCCTCCTTTTTTTATGTGGCAGAGGCAAAATGATTGTTTCGGAAGTATTTAAATAGTATCCTTAATTTACTAATTTCCAAATCCTTAATAAAGTTTAAAATGTGTGGAGAAACCGTAAGTAATAATTATTTGTTGATTTTAATTTGGTTTCTCATAGTCATATTGGCAATTATCCGTCACAAAACTTTACTGTAAGATATAGTGTTAGAGTTTTAATTAAGTTTGTTGCAAAGTTCTTTAAAATATAACAGATAGTGCTTCAGATGTGTCTATCTTCTACTAAAAAAGACTTTCCTTAGTTGTTTATTGGTTCATTTCATTTGGACCATCCTCCAAATTTATTTAAAATTTATTTTTTCTTTGATTATGAGAGTCTGAATTGTAATATAGGTTAAAATTATTGCCTTTTTAAGGTTGTTAATAACATGAAATGCTGTTTGTCGATAAAGAGCTCCTTGCAATTTGTTTATCTATTTCTTCTTTATTAGTTGGTGTAGTACAGAGATAAAGTTGAAATGGAGTAGCACTACTTTTCTTTTTTTATTTGCTAGAAGATAAAGCTTGGGCATTTCTTCCTTTCTTTTTATGTTCATTTATCTTAATAAAAAAACGATTGTTATGTTGTTTTATCCACTACACACAGTCAGTAGATACTTACTTTTTTAAAATAGGATAATAAAGTACATTTGCACAGGGAAAGTTACTAGAAATCTGAAAATGCACTAGATCATTTTAAGCTAAATTTAAATTAACGCTATGTAGTTTTCCACAAACACGAAAACATTATACACTGCGCTCGACGCGCGTTTCGCCAACTAAGTTGGATCATCTGAAGATTAAAAAACTTTGATTCAAACAGGAAAATGCTGATTTTTTATTGTTTATGTGAAAATAGCCTATAAAGAGTTTTTCCAGTATGTAATAATTTATATGTGCAAATGGGTATTAAGAATACAAAAAATAGTGTATGGTTTTTGTTTAAAAATAGATGAAAAAAAATCAAAAAAAAACCTGATTTTTTTGATTTTTTTTAATAAAAATCTTGTTTTTGTTTTTTTAAAAAAATCTGTTTTTTTCCAACCCTTAATAAAATATTTTTAAGAGGTTAAAAGAAAATTTTTGGTTCTTTAAGACCAAAAAATCAGATATTTTATCTAATTTTATAATACATTACAATTACAAAATAAAAATTCATATTAAAGTAAATGTTCAAACTGATGTCCATTATCTTCAATACATAAATTACGCCTCTTCATAACACTGAACTGCATTATAAATATGAAGATTTGAAAAGGAATTCACGCAGTCCAAAATTTTATCTGAGTTCATTTATGTCGGTACTCTTTTACTTGTATAATTTGTCTTTAATGTGGCCCCAAAAGAAAAAATCCAGTAGCATTAAGTTAGATGATCGTGGTGGTCACCTCACTGGTCCATTACCTCCCATCCAGTTATTTCTAAAATTGGTATTTAATAATTCTGAAATGGTCCTGATATTGTGAGGTGGTGCACCATTTCGTTGAAGACCTGATTTCTTGCCTCAGTTAAGAGTAGATTGTCCATAAATTTCTCAATAATTTACTGGTTTAATATTTCATGGTATCGTTGGCCATTAAGATTTTCTTGATATATGTGATATGTTAAAACATGATAGCCACGTAGAGTACATCAAACACTAAAACCAAAGCATCCCTGAGATCGCATGTTAACGGTATGGTGAGAGTTCATATCAGATAGTGCTCGTTATGTCTGTTTAAAATTGCTGCACTGCTAATGTGAGCTTCATCTGTCTAAACTACATTTCTAGAGAGGAATGGATCATTGATTTTTTTGATGATAGCATATGCAAAACTGCAGTAGTCGCTGAAGATCATTTGGTTGCAGGTGATGTGGTTTCCTTATTGTATAAGGCCTGCATTTGTGTGTCTTGAAAATATCCAAAGCTTGAGTCTTAAAATCCCAGAATCATTTTCAATTTGACGACATGAAATTGAAGAATTTACAACAGCCATTCCAATTACAGTTATAGAAGTTTCCTCCGCATCTTCAATGTTGTAATTTTTTGATCTTGGCGTGTTGAGGAACCCACAATTAATGAGATTTTCTTTTAACCTCTTAAAAATAGCTTTATTAGGTTGTCTTCTTTCTGGATAGCGTTTGAAATATATTTTGGATGCAATATCACAATTGTTATTACTTTGAATAAAGCATTTGTACATTTTTTCCCGTGCCTTTGATCTAGTGAATCATGAATTACTCCTAGCTAAATTATATAGATATGATATAAGAAGTACACAGTTGGACCTTTTAACTTCCTACTTAGAAAACAGAACCCAAATAGTTAAATTTAACAGTGAATTTTATAGTAATAGTTGTGACATTGTACAAAGGGTTCCACAGGGTTCCATTCTGGGGCCACTGCTCTTCAATATCTTCGCCAATGACCTCATTACCTTTCTAAATAAAATACCTTGTGGGGACACAAATATTCTTATTATTAGCAATACTTTAAACACCCTGCAGAAAAAAACAAACTGAACCTAAATGTCCAGAAAACCATTGATTGTTTTCAGTTCCGTGAGAAAATCAGATAGCGTTTCATTTTATAACAATGATATTGAGATTAAAACTTCTGATCAGTTAGAATGTTGGGCATTATCATTGATAGCCACTTACAATGGGAACACCATATTGAAAATCTGTGCAGTAAATTGCGCAGCAATTGTTACACATTAAGTTTCATGGCAAAACACTGTAGTCAAGATGTTCTTTTAACTCTCTACTATGCAAATTTTTATTGCCATCTTAGGTATGGGATTATTAATTGAGGCATGAGCACATCTATGCAAAGAGTATTCACCCTACAAAAATATGCAGTTCGCATTATCGGTGGTTTGCCTTTTCCTGCAAGTTGTCGTGAGGTGTTAACAGGGATATACATATTAGAAGTGTGCACATTTGTACATAAAAACAAAAATAAATTTCTTGCCATCAAATAGATCACAACCACGAAACTAGATTTAAAAGACTACTACAGCCCAAAACACAGGACATTTTACCAAAAAACCTTTTATTATAACGGATGCAAATTATGTAATAGATTAAGTGAGGATATAAAGTCTTCACCCATTGCAAATATTTTCAAGCAGAGATTAAAAAAATTTCTCAGTTATAGGAGCTTCTATACGGTGAATGAATACTACCTGTGATATTTTAAATGTGACTACATATTATATTGTAATATTTGTATAAAAAAATAACTGTAATCTTGTTTATAGGTTAGTAATTTTATACGTTTACGACTAAATGGGGCGCAATTATGACGAAAACAAAATTATTAATATGCAATTTACTGACAAACAGATAAACACTGTCATAGATGACACACGCCTACTTGGAATAAATATAAAAAATCTCAGAGTATCTTCTAAAAGATTATTTTCGCTATTAAATACTTACACATTAAAAGCAACCTCACATATGATACATGGTTTGAGAGAGAAAAAAAAATCCTTTTTAACTAAACCATACCCCAGCTATGATTCCCATTTAAAAAAATACAACTTTATGCCATAACTCGAAATTATACCTTTTTTTTAAATTTTCTCGACGCCACTGTATTATACAGAAAAAATGTCTGAAGAATTTAAAAGTTGTTTTTTCATAACTTTACAATTAACCAAGATATTGACATGTGTCTAAAAGTCGACAAATCGACTTTGTTTTGTTTATAACTCGAAAACAAAAGACGATAGCAAATGTTTCTTTTCGCCAGTGAATTTGTTAAAAAAAAAAAAGAGAAAATGTGCCTTTCATTTTTTTGTATCTCTTATAGTTACCGAGTTACCCTATACAATCATCGAAATTTGCCCACCCTCTACATATTGATTTTTTTCCCCCTTTCCCCCCCCCCCCCCCCCCCCCAGGAGCCCTAAAAATTTTTTTTTTTTCCGCGGGGGGAGGAGTCCTACTTTTTGTTAGGCAAATTTATAATTTGTATGTATGTATATATCTATATACTGACAAATCACCCTTAAATTTGGGAAGGGATGATTGGTTGGTGCAGTGCTATTGGCCATAAGTGGACAGGATATTTATTTGTAGGATCCAAAGGTATATGTAAATACAATATTAGAAGTCCATAAAAAATACAACGCATTGGTTTTGGTGGCATTTAGCAATGACAGTGGTTTTGTAGCGGCACTGGATAAAGCCTGTGGAAGATTTATCAATGCTAATGCCGTCACAAAACAAGCTAATTCAAGCAGTAAGTCACCCGAACTGCTTGCCAAGTACTGTGATCTTTTATTAAAAAAAATCAAACAAAAATGCTGAGGAGGCTGAACTGGAGGACACATTAAATCAAGTTGTAAGTATTTTTTTTTATTTAATTTAACTGATATAAGATCATGCAAAATACAGTAACATTTCTCCGAGTCTAATTAATTAGCCAAATCCAACAAGGAAATTTAAGTTATAATAACAATAACATTTTTATTAGTATTGTAACTCCTCCCAGTAAAAAAAATCAAGTTTAAGTGAATTTTAAAGAACTGATTTACAAGTGGAGAAAGAAATATTATCATGCAATATTTTAATGCAAAAAAAAAAAAAAATTGCACTCGTGTTACTGATTAGATATTTTGACTACCATTTTTTCTCATGTCAAAATTTACTTAGGTTCTTAAAGTTTTTATTAGGAAATATTTATATCTTATACTAAAACCAAAAAGAGACGAGAGTTAAATGACACCTTAAATCATAAAACTGTGTTGTCATATCTAATTGTTAAATTTCCCATTTCTTTCAGCATATTTCAGCAATACTACATCTGAACATTATTTGTTTCTGATTGAGTGAAGAACGGTAAAGTCAGTGGCGGCTGGTGATATTTAGGCTGTCATATCTTAGTTTTGGAGCATGAGACACAAGCGATACTTTAATAAGGCGTAACTATGAAGACTAAATGAAGAAGTTTTGAAGAAAAAAGTTGCGATTGAAATTTTCAAAAAAAAGTTGAAAAAATTGTGAGCTTCCAGTTATTTTTTAAATGATTTGTAAAATATTTGCAAAACATTTTTTTCCAGAATCAGGTGGAAAAGATAACAGATTTCAAATTTCATAAAAAAATATTGGTTTTCTATAAAGTTACACCATTTTGAAATTTCATTTTAGATTCATTTTTCACTGCAAACTTCAAAAACTTTGTAAAAAATCTATATTTTTTTATGAAATTTGAAATTGTCATATTTTCCACCTAAAAAAAAAAATGTTTCGCAAATATTTTACAATTCGTTTAAAAAATAACCTTGCAGGCTCACAATTTTTCCAACTTATTTCGCAAATTTCAATCGCATTTTTTTTCTGCAAAACTTCTTAATTTATTTTTGACAGTTATGCCTTAAAGTATCGCTTGAGTCCCATGCTCCAATACTATGTCATTTAGGCTATGTCATATAAGATATGACATAGCCTAAATTTTACCAGCCGCCACTGGTTAAAGTACATGTTTCTAACGGATTGTAGTAGGTCAGCAATTCCACCGAAGGGAATAGGTGTTAGGTTTTTGTGAGTGGGGCCTTGTGGACCCTCCACTGTGGCCATCAACAGGCCTATTGACCGAAGGGAATACATACATACGCCATGAAATAAATAGCAATAAATAACAATACCTGTCTCATGTTGTTATTTTTAAAATATGTGGTAGTGTTGTATCATTTACGCGTATTCTGGCTGTTTATCTTTGTTTAACCTAATGTTCAACATAACTTCGTTTCGCAATTCTACCTGGTGTCATTTCTCGGCACTATTTGATTACAGTAACGTCGCGTCGATTAGGTAATTCGGGCGGGCTTTTATTAACGATAAATTTTAATGATTGTGCTAGTTAATGGTGTATTTACTTATAGGCAACAGTTTTTCTATGATTGTGATTATATGTATTGTGTTGATGTGAATAAGAAAGTGCAATTTAATTTTCATAATTCATCGATTATAACCTTATTGAGAGGTATTTAAGCTATTTTATAGTGAATTCGGTTATAACCAAAAGATGGAAGATATTCTGGAACCATCGTCATCCAAAAGGGCAGAAAGGTCGATTTCTCGATGGATAAATGAAAATAAAATGATATGCGAGTATTCCACTGTCCAGCAAGAGATCATCACCCCTTTCAAAAGTTGAGTTAATAGATATGTGGTCGGATTATACAGATGTGCCAAAATCAAGCATTTACAAAATTTTGAGAGAAGAAAAAATATATGAAGAAGTACAAGTGGCAAAAACAAGAAATAATCGAAAAAGAAATAGAAATTGATGTTGTTAAATATCCTACGATGAACTCTCCATAGTTTTTTTTTGTAAAAAACGAACTACCAACGTTACAATTTGGAGAAAAGCGAAAATTCAAGAATAGTTAAGAGATAAATCTAAAGGTGGAATTACTTTGGCTTATAACGTTACAGGCCAATAAGTGCAAAGGACTTGGTGTCGATGAATTAGTATTAAGTCACGGAATGACAGTATTAATACATACATACCACTGCGAACTAAACCCGATTGAATTAACCTGGGTACAAGTCAAAGGAGATGTAGCAAGAGAAAATAGAACTTTTAAATTACCCAATGTAGAACATCATCATGAAGAACAATTGAGAAGGTAATTGCAGAAGACTGAAAAAAATGTATTAATCATGTTCAAAAAGAAAAAGGGAAAATGTGGGATGTTGACATCCGAATTGACCAAATGGTTGATCCTATTATTATTAACGTTGGCGGTAGTGATAGTGATGATACTGAGGATGAAATCGAATCAGAAATAAGGTAAGTATAAAATAATGTACTGCTTTTACAAAGATTTTATTTATTTTCGTTATTTGAATAAAGTTTCATTTGCAAAACTATTTTTATTTCATGTCGGAAATAGAGTTATAATGCAATAACTTTAATTAATTTTGTTTGTTACAAAGAAATAAGGATATATTTTTTTTCTATACTGATTGAAAACCCAAAAAATTATTAAATTAGATTCGTAGTAAAGTTAATGTCTCAGAAATTATACATACGCATAAATTTTGAAAAACGCCATTTGAAAAAAGTTGTTTTATTTAATGCAGCATATTCTTCTTGTCCCCGCCAAAACCAAACACGCACGCTCCTGTTCAGAATGGAAGCCTCGACATGTGGAGGACATTGAACTCTCATCACTTCTTGGTTTTAGTGTAGTGTAAACAATTTTTTATGTCACTTATTTTAATAATGCCCTGTAGGACTCAAAATTCGATAAACATTAAAAAGAAATACATGTTTTCTTTTTAGATGGTAGTATTTAAATACATAGAAGATAAGGATGTTTTTCAAAAGTTTTATAGTAAAATGTTAGCTAAACGACTTGTTCAACATATGTCGGCTAGTGATGATGCTGAAGCTTCTATGATCTCAAAACTCAAGCAGGCTTGTGGATTTGAGTACACGTCCAAGTTGCAAAGAATGTTTCAGGTGAGATAATGTATTAAAAATGAACCAAGTTAAAAGAGTAATTATGGGCTTGTGACAGATAACACTTAATATTGTAGTTAAATGTATATTTTCCAAAAAAAATAAATAAATAAATAAATAAAACGAAAAATTTTACAAAAAATTTATATTGATATTGTCTGAACGTTATTTGTGGCATTCTCTAAATTTTTCTTTTTATTTTTTAGGACTGACTACCACATAAATAATTCTTCATTATCTAAAAACTAACTATATTTTTTTAGATAACGAAGAATTATTCATGTGGTAGTAAGTCCTAAACAAGAAAAAAAATTATCTTAGTGTCAGATGTACCATAATTAATTAACTTTCAATGTAGATGAAATACCATCGATATATTTGTTTTAACAATTGTTTGATCCACATTTGAAGTTGAACCATAAGGTAAGTTGTATAAACTTACCTTATGGCCAGTTGTATAAAAATGAGTCAACTTTGAACCAGGTTTAACCCTTTGGTTACAGCTGACTGTAACCAAGAAGTTAAACCAAGTTTAAAACTGAGGGGATTTATAGTTTATATACAGTGCATTTACGATGAAATGAACAATTCGATAAAATCATACCAATTTTTTGTTTGCAAAAATTCTCGATCCCGTCAACTTGCATTGTTGAATTGACCTTTTTTTGACCTATACGGCAATTAATTGTCACTTCCAATTTTGCTGCAAGTGACACCAACTTTTTTTATTTTAAATACAACTGCTGTATATTTATTTCTATGAATTTGGATAGATGATAAAAAAGTTTTCAGTAAACTCCCTATAAATGTATTTATTATGAATAGTGTCTGAAATATTGGCACATGCAGAAAGTAAGGGAGCAAGAAAAGTACATGGCTGAGTGTCTGGGGGTTGGTATATATGACCCGTCTGCGATCTACTTGCCAGGTATCGGCTTCTCCCACTATTACTAATGCATATCAATAAAATATGAAATTTACTGAAAACGTTTTCTTTTATCATCTTTCCATATCCGTAAAAATATACAAGGTGTTATATTTAAAATACCAAAAAACAGTTGGTGTCACTTTCCAGAAGTGACAACAACTTTGTTCTGGATGGCAACTCAATATGAGTTGCCAAAAATTTCTAATTAGGAGTGCTTTTTTTGCAAAAAAATAAATTGGTATGATTTTATTAAATTTGTTCCTTTCATCATGAAAGCATTGTATATAACAAATTAACTTGTTTTAGGATATTGGTGTGTCGAAGGATTTGAATGAACAGTTTAGAAATCATTTAGTTAAATCAAATGAATCTTTAGGAATAGACTTTAGTATTCAAGTATTATCCTCAGGTTCCTGGCCGTTCCAACAATCTTTCACATTTGGTTTACCATCAGAGGTATAATTTGCTCATATGCAATCATGTAACAGTCACATAATTTTATTTATTTCAGTTGGAACGAAGTGTACATAGATTTACAAATTTTTACTCAGGACAGCATTCGGGTAGAAAATTAAATTGGCTATATAATATGTCCAAAGGGGAACTAAACACAAACTGTTTTAAGAATAGGTAAGTAGCACAATTAATTAATTTAGTACATAAATTGTCGCATCAACGAAGGCAAATTTTCCAGGGGGAAAATGTTCCCAAATGGAAATATTTCTGAGGAGAAATAAGCTCAGCAGAGAACCAGGAATATTTCTGGAAATACCTATTTGTTTTAATTTTTATTAAGTTACAACTATTCTGCCTCAAAATTTAAAATACAAAATAAAACAGTACATATTTATTTTTATTTCTCATCAAGAGACTTAGGGAAGTTGGATGTCATGACGTAAATAACAGGGGCGAACAGCAAAACAGAAGTAGAAGTACAGTAAACAGTACTTACCTTTACATAACAGCTCCCTCTGTTTCACCACCTTTCACCTTTGTAAGTTTTACCTGTTACGGTGGTTTTTTCTTTTATATTATTATTGCACACGCTTATTTTCTAATTGAGTGTTTCAGTGCCCCTCCTACCAACTTTCAGGTGAGCTTAGACTTATTTTTAATAAGTGATACTTACATTCTCGCAGCGCTCTATCAACCTGTCAAGCTCCACACCTCATATTATAATATATTAAATTCTTAGCCTTACAGATATTTTAAGTTCCTTCAGAAAATGTATACATTGTTAAATTGCCCAATAAATCTCTAAGAGATAGGGATGGGCTCTCATTTTTATTTCTTAAATCCTTGCCCCGTCCAACCCAACAATTGCCACAGTGTCTTGTATACATGAACACTGGGATGTCTCTGGGCGCAAGTCTCTGCAAGGAATAATTATGTACGATTTAATTAATATTAATAAATCTTGTTTGATATGATTTGATTTGACACCACATTTCGTGGCAAAAATTTCAATAAAACCCTTCAAGTTCTCTCCCATTACACAAATCTGTAACGCTCGGTCTCGCTTCCGCTATGTGTGTGCATGTACAATTAGATTTAAAAATCTGTCTCAGAGATGAAGTGCAAACTCCCTAAGTCTACTCATGGATCTCACATTTCAAGATTTTCAAAGTTACAATTACATTACAATTTAAAGGAATCTGTTACCAATTTTTATAAATAAATGTATTTGTTTTTTTTTAATTTTAGGTACACATTACAAGCCAGTACCTTCCAAATGGCCGTGTTGTTGCAATTTAATGTATCTGATACTTGGACAATAGCTCAACTCGAGGAAAATACTCAAATCAAAACAGATTTTCTGATACAAGTCTTACAAATTCTACTTAAAGCTAAACTAATTAGTTGTGAAGATGATGAAAATGATCTTAGTCCAAATTCTATAGTGAGTCTTCACCTAGGATTTAAAAAGTAAGTACCTCTGGTCAGCAGCGGCTCCTCAAGCCCTGGAGCTGCAGAACACAGAGACAAAGATAAAAATACACTCACCTATCCATTGATATACACTGACCATAATAAACAAAACACAAAAAATAAAACAAAATCCTAATTATTTTAAGAAATATTTTATTTTTGATTGTTTGTGGATTAGTTTGATTATTTTATTTATCCAACACGTGTTGCTGGGTAGAAAGACGTTTTTCTCTGTATTCCACAGCTTACACCAGAAAGCGCCACTGCTCATTATAACAATAGAAATATCAGCATCATATAATTTTTTAATAAATCTGTATTGTTTATGACAGTAAATATAAACATTTTTTTTTTTTTTTTAGTAAAAAGCTACGTGTTAATATAAATATCCCAATGAAAACTGAACTTAAAATGGAACAGGAAACGACCCACAAACACATAGAAGAGGATAGGAAATTATTAATACAAGCTGCTAT
Source organism: Rhamnusium bicolor (assembly GCA_029963845.1). Taxonomy (NCBI): domain Eukaryota; kingdom Metazoa; phylum Arthropoda; class Insecta; order Coleoptera; family Cerambycidae; genus Rhamnusium; species Rhamnusium bicolor. The sequence continues at coordinate 27,713 of JANEYF010000941.1, forward strand.
TGTTCGAATCATGAAAATGAGGAAAGTCCTCAAACATCAACAACTTGTAGCAGAAGTTTTAAATCAGCTTTCATCACGATTTAAACCACGAGTCCATATAATAAAGGTGAGTCCTTTTTTTTTTTTTTCACTTATTTAATGTAGATCATTTTGCTACCAAAGCCTATCGAGAAACAAAAGAAATTAAAATTTGATTCTGTTGACGGAGCGTCAAATATACATTTTATGACTTACATTTCTGGCAATTGTCTCAAAAACAAAAATAAAAATAAAATTATCTGCTGCAACTACAATTGACATAGCCTGGTTAACTTATGGGTTATAAGGGCTGAAAGCCTATGGTGTATAATGGGGTTCCTATTAAGGGAAATCATATAAATATCAGAGATAGCAAGTGAGAATGCACTAGTAAAAAAAACAGGTGCAAATATTATTTACACCAGGTGCGTTGTATTCGTTTGCATCCATGGGTGCAGTAATTTTTTTTTAAATATAACGATTTTTCTCAACTTTTGCATCATAACCTCAAAAATTATTTATTTTATCATTTATCATATGGTGTGTTACAAGATCTTTAAAATTAATGAAACTAAAACATAAAACTGAGAAATTTGAAATTTGTTAGTAAAAAAAAAGTCCAAAACGATTGCACCTGGTGAATATTCTGTCTGTATGTTTTTTTAAATTTAGAAGAGATTTATTCATTTAACTTTTACAAGTTTGTGTTTTTTGTTTTTTATTATGCACTTGTATTTTGTAATATCAAAATCAAAGATTTAATTTTTTGTCTTTTATTTCTCTGTAATCAGATTTAATACTTTTAGTTTTCATAGTCATTAAAACTAAAAAAAAAAATAAAATAAATAAAGATGTATTTATACACACTAAAAATGGGTAAAAATTAAATATAAATGTTACCATTTATAAAAAACAGTATATGGAGGGTTATTATTGCACCAGGTGTGGTGCATGAATGCACCCTTTTGCACCCATTTTGGATGGAGGGTGCAAAAACAATTGTACCAGGTGCATATCCCATTTCTATAAAATATAGAGAAATAAAAAAAATTATAAATTAAAACAGTGATTTTGCATTTTTTGATTATGAGCTTCATTTTCGAATGATGAACAATAGTGTATATTGTAGCGCTGATGCTACTAAATAAAACGTGAAATCAGAAGAAGTTTTTTTTATTAACGAAAACAAAACAATATGAAAATTACAGTTCCATGAAGATACTTAGTGTATCTCTTGTGACAGGGAACAGATATCTGTAAACCCTCAAAAAATAGTAATAGTACCATTCACCCGGAAAAGGAAGCTGGAGGACTTAAGACCTCCCACTTTAATGAGTGAAACTATTCCATTTGCGGAGGAGATGAAATATCTAGGAACCTCTCTGGATAAATCACTTAATTGGAACTCCCATCTGGAAAAGGTAATCCACAAAGCAAAGCTGTCCCTATAGACATGCCTTCGTATTTGTGGCAAATCCTGGGGCATGGATCCCCAACAAATTTACTGGATCTATATCACGGTCATCAAACCAATGATAACATACGGATCCATTGTTTGGTGGCCGAAAGGATTACAACGGACGGCCAAATCCAAACTCTCTGGACTGCAGAGATTAGCATGCATGACCGTAACAGGAGCAATTAGCACGTCACCGTCAGCTGCAATGGAAATGTTCCTGGATTTACCTCCTCTTCATATATATCTAGAGAGAGAGGCCAGGTTGGCAACCTACAGACTGCAACAAGTGGCCATTAATATGCCGCAGACTAGTATCATGGAGCGGAACAGGTTGCTGGATGACATAGAGAATCACAGCATCCTGGGAATGCCCTCGGATACTATGCCTACCATGACCAACTATGAGCTGACCTTCAACATCCTTTCTCCAGAAAGAGAGGATTGTATTGAATCATCTATCATATGGTGTGTTACAAGATCTTTAAAATTAATGAAACAAATCTAAAACTGAAGGAAATTGAAGTTGGTTAGTACATAGCTACAGACCAAGGGCCAGGAGATTCTCAAGCCTAGGTATCATGCAACTGTTTTTCAGGCTGAGGTTCAGATTGAGAGTGTAAAGTGGAAAGCATCTTATACGCAGAAATACAAAATGATTGCACCTGATAAAAATTTTGTCTCGTACTGTTTTCCAAAACTTTAGGAACTGTCAGAAAGCTCTAATTGATTTGCAAACAACAAGTTTATGTGTTTGGATACTCGGCCACTCTGGTATGGAATGGTATCGTAATAGCGGAATCCTTAGCAGAGAAGGAATTACGGCTTTATTTGACCATAATCAGATCTTGGCATATCCTCCAGTACTCCAAGATGGCTATCTAAATCTGAAAAAAAACTCTACAAGAATAAGAGTTACCAGGATGTAGTTCATTCAAACGTTTATAAAATACCCTTTGAAACGAGAGTTAAATATAAAGGTAGACAGGATAAACTGAAAACTCTAACAGGTATATAGAGGGCACTGCCGACTAAACTATCATTGCAAACCAGGTGTGGTGGATAAACGCCATCCGTCTTTGCACCGATGTTGAATGAGAAGGTGCAGAAAACATTTTATGCACCTGTATCCCTCTGTGGAAAGTATCGAGACAATATTTGAGAAAAGGGCAACTGCTAACAGAGTGATCTGGACACATTCTGACTAATAGAGTTTCAGTTTCATTAAGTGACTGAACTAATGGGTGAAATATATTAGCGCATGAGCTACAAATAGGACAGTGATAGCAAGAGTGGAGTGTTTACTGAGACCCAATCAAATAGAAACCTACAGTTCCTAAGAACCTAGTGTATCTCTTTTAAGATTTGTGATAAGACTATCCTTTTGCGTTAGTCAGGTAAGGGTATTTATGTAAAAGGGTTGAAAGTGATGAATGGAAATTCCTTACTTTACTGCAGTCATTGATACCTTGTTAAATTGCAGGTAACTCTAGGTTGAATTAAAAGCGTCACTACTAGGGAACCCCGATTGTAAACTTAAATAATTATTTATTATCGTGTTTCCAGGAAGATATTATGTTTTTTATTTCAATGTCAAATAGTCTTTGAATCAGAGAAGTGTTTTATACTTAAGTAGGCCTTACAACATATTATGTGAACATGTGTAAATTTATGTTGGTGGTCAAATAAAGTTTTTTATATGCCCGACAGCCGTTTGTTATATTATTTAAACCAATAATATGTTGACTTTTGGAAGCAATTAGCTGAAGAGTATGATGATAAGGCTACTGTTTATTTTTATTCTGTTTAAGTCGGAATTCATTTCAGAAACAGAGCAATATATATTTATTATCAGGTGAAAAACTAGATCTAAGTGACATGTCATTAGCAGACATAAATATTACAAAATTAAATAACATAAATCATATATAAAAATTGAGAACCACAAAGGGCTCAATATGGATTTCCGTGGCACACCCAAAATAATAGAACGATATCCTCATACATAAACATTGTCTGAAGTTTGAACTACAGTACAGTTTCTGTTAAATAAGTAACTGCAAAATTATCGTAAGCAATAGCCCAGGCTCCGAAACGAACCTATCTGGTTATGGTGGTAGTTTAACACATTCAATAATGTTAATTTAATTTTATACACAAAAATGTGATAATTTCTATTTCTTTCAGAAATGTATAGATATTCTCATTGAAAAAGAATACCTGGAACGGACTGAAGGACAAAAAGACACTTACAGCTATCTGGCATGATTCAAATCCAGTGTGGCGTTATAAAATAATTTATTTTTGACTAAAAAAAGAGGTTTTGTGACTGTGGAAATGTGGCATGTATAATTGTAAATATCTAGGATTGTATTTTGAATCTTTAATTAAAAAGCTACTAAATAAACAATTACATATAACTATGTTTTGATATCGGATTTTCTTGATTTCTTTTTGTAGGTGGCTTACATTTCTGATTTGAAACATATCTCATATATTATTTATTTGATTATTGCTAAATTATAAAACTGAAAATTGGTAAATAAAAGAAATTAAAGCAAATATGGATAGAGGATTTGTGCCTGATTGTACTGATCTGAGAATTGAAAAAACACAGTTTCTTCTACCATACTTAAAACTTAAATGGCTGTGAAATGTGTATTCGTCATTTAAACAATTTATCGATGGTGTTTGTACAAAAATACCTATATTGGCAGTTAATTAATTAAAAAAATATACACATCATAATTATGTATCACTAGAATCATTAATCTAAGTATATATTAATCACTAAATGTAAATTATTACAAAAGATATCAATCTAATACCTTAAAGAACACCAAATTTCACCAATAACAAATTATTCAGTTTATAAATTTATTAAATCCCTAAAAACAATTTCATATTTTTTTGAAAATTAATTTTTTTAGTACCTAAAGAGAACTAATTTATTAAACGATAAGTATACGGCTAAAAATGTCATTTTTTAAATAAAAAAATATGTATAGAGATGACTATTGACAGTTAATTTGTTGGACTGGTAACTTTACATAGTCGTCACTGACCATGGAAGTACGCAAGGGGGACAGTCATATGGCCTTGGCTTCTCTGGATTCAAAAATTTATAAAATCTGAAAATGGACAAAAGACATACATACATACTTCCAGAAATTTGATTTAAATGTACACAGACAATCTTCTATTCTGAAAAATAAATATGGCATAAGATAAGTATTTACGTGTTTGTATTTTACCTCTCCTGTAAGTATTAATCAATTGGTGGAATCCCATATACAGATAAAACCACGAAGCAGTGAACACAGTCATTAGTATGCGCAATTTACTTTTATTTATTGAATATTGGCCGCAGTGTATTATGCACCTGAAAATTACCGAACCACTTGACTACAATAACGTGCAAAGCCAGCTAGACAGTGTTGCTGTTTTAGTGCAATTGTCCTAAATTTAGTACATTTTTGATATCATCGTAAATAATTGCACTTTAGGTCCAATTAACTCCAATTTGGTACATTGTTCTAAACAATCTACAAAAATGTTTAAATGTCTATAATTTTTCTTCTTTATATGTAGAAACTTACATTAGCCTTGCATGAATTCGTATAATTACACTTCTGATCAGTAGGTGGCTCATTTATGATGAACTGTGATGTCCCTTCTCTCTTTCGTGGTTTTATTTGTATGAGGAATCCTTTACATAAATGAAGGAAAAATCTTAATTTTTCACAAAAACTGTGTTAAATTTGTTTATTTAATAAGGTTTTTATGACAAATCTATATGGCATTACGTTCTATGATCAAAAATTTTTTATTCATATGTAAAAACTTCTATTTATTAGATGCTACATTTTACTTGTTTCCTGTTCTTTCTCCACATAGTTCTCGTGTTCCATTGTCATCAAAATGTTATCTGTTGTTTCTTTTTCATTGTAACCATCAAAGTAAATATTTATTATTTGTTCACATACTGTCACGTATGTCTTCTGCAATTTCATATTCCATTACATTTTTTAACTCTTTGTCCTCTGCTAAGTTACAAATTGTTAGTTTCATTACTGATGCCAATTATACTAGTCAAAGCAGGGACTAATACCATATTCTTCAAAAAGAAAACAAGATTGCATCTATGGAGTAGTGTTTCGTGAAATTATTATCCCTCATTAGCATAGCATAGTCTAAGGATTAATATGTGATGGGGTAGATCGGGAACAAACACTAACAAAAGGTTGGAAAGCATAGTAAGCACTGTCATTTCCTAACACTTTTTTCGTGCCTTGAATTGTAAATTTTTTTTATATATTCACCTGAGATAGGGCATACTCTAAATTTCAGTGGCCACCACTGAGTACTTGTCGATGCTCAGAGGTAATTTTTAAGTTATGTGATTCTTACAGCTACTAATATAGTGTCAAAAATATAATTGCAAAAATATTATACTGCTGCATCAAGTGACACACAAGCTGGTCGATGAGGCTGACGCATAGGTTCATAATTGTGTCTTTGTTCCACCAATTATTAACTTATCGGTCAGATGTCTTAACCTGCTTAGACATATGTATCTCTATATTTGCTTATCCTATAAATGCATTGCTGTGGATGCAGGTCATAATTAATTTGATACCTATGACAACGTAAAATTTAAGATTTTAGAAAGAAACAAAAGTATAGTAGTTTTTAAAAATGTCAGTAATTTGTCAAATAATAATAATGAAAATAAAAAAAAGCAAAAATTGTCAAATCATAATGTTAAAATGACCTTAGATAACCATGTATAACCACTGCCTTAGTCAGTAAATGACTGGAAACAATGTTTAGTTACCTTACTAATTAAATGCTCTTGGTCAAATGACCATATCATTTACAGTACTTATAGCCATCTGTGTAGAAAGCAAACATTTTTTGGGATTACAGGGTTTACAAGAGGTGAAATTGCTAAAATATTCAACTTTTCGAGAAAAAGTGATTCTACATAAAAGTGTTTGCTTTCCTAAAAAATATGATTCACATTAAAAAAACTTTATATTTCTTATACAAGGTGCCCAAAAATTACAAAAACTTGAAATTCGCTTAAGATCAAATTGACCTTATCTTTAATTTTGGATCAAAAGAAAAAATGATTTTACATAAAATTTTTTGCTTTCCTAAAAAAATACGATTCATGTTGAAAAACTTTATATTTCTCATACAGGGTGCTCAAAAGTTACAAAAATTTGAAATTTGCTGAAGATCAAATTGGCCTTATCTTTAATTTTGGAACAAAATGTTGAATAAAAAAGTTAAACATTTTTTAATGAATCAAAATTCGAAATTTTGATTGAAAATTATTGTTTTTGTATATATTACGAGTTATGTTATAAGACATGTTTCTGAAACACCTTCCCATATGGTGCCATTTCAATGTTAGGTATTTCATAAATTCAGAAAAATTGTTTATCTGATATATACAATTGGCTAAATAGAAAAGTTGGTAAAAACTGACTAATGATATTTACTAAAAGTTCTCTTCACAGACATTCCAATATTCATTTGACAGTTTGGATTTTGACGATATAACATTTGAAATAATTTTTTTATGTAATGTTTTGTTCCACCAATTAACTCTAAGCGAATTTTTTGAAATTTTTGAGCATAAAGTTTCTTAACGTGAGTTGTATTTTTTTAGGACACCAAAAATTCTTATGCAGAATAACTTTTTTCTTGCAGTCGATTATTTTTGCAATTTCATCTCTTTTAAACCCCATCCGTGGACATACTTGTGTACAAATTTTTATTAAAAAAAAAAAAAAAGGAAATTGTTTTACCAATAATTTTGTGAAAAAAAGCGTTTGAATTGTATAAAAAAAATGTTCATATGTTGCAACTGGATGTTTCAAATCAGAAATCTGAGAATTATTCAGTGGTGTCTGGTAGATTTAGGTTACACTCTATCTCAGTATTGGAGCATGGAACCCAAACAATGATTTAAGGCATGACATCAGAACTTATTGAAGTGTCGCAGAAAAGGATTAAAAAGAATCTGAGAAAAAGTTGCGAAAATTCGCAGCATGCCAGATTACTTCTTGACCATTTTTAAAACATTTGATATTTGTAAAATATATGTTTTTTTTTGATTTTCAAAAATATTGATTTTTTTGTAGTTATAATTAGAAATTTAAATGTTTCATTGTGAAAATTTGAAAATATTCTCATAACATACAAGAAATTTAAATTTTCGAAAATTAAAAAAAAAATGGATTGATAGAAAATGTTTATCCTGCTCATAAAAATAAAAGTATTTTACTAATGGTCTAAAAGTAATCATGGGTGTCGCCTCTAAACTTTCCGGGGGTGATGGGGTGGGGGGGTTCCAGAGCAAATTTGTTTTCAAATAATTTAGATTCTGTATATGGATGACTGAAAAATTGCAATAAAATTTATTTGTGAATGTTAATGTAACCAATTTTTCCTAATTATTTACCATCTTAATTGATAGGTTTTCGTTATAGGATCTACCTATAGTCGGGCCGGTATAAGATTGCAACTTTCTTCTTAAAGAGAAAGCCATAGATTATTTTCTTTATTTTGTGCATCAGCAGACCAATTCGTGAATCTCAAACAGTAGATGAATATATTTGTGCTTTTTTTTTTGAAATTGATTAACTATTTATTTTGTGTTGTCTATTATTCCTAAAATTAACAATGCACAAACATTGTTTTAATAATAAATACAGAGTGCTACACCTATTAACATTAAATGACCTCAAACTATTATAAATTGTATTATACCGTTTGAGAACCGCTGCCAATTGAAACAAATTATTATTTATATGGCTTTCACTCTTTATGATGAAAGTTGCAAACTTACAGTGGTCGGGTTATATCCATATATTAATGAAAAATATTCATTATCTGCCAAAAGACGGGTGGGGGCGGATCTACTGAAATCTCTTGAGATCTCAATTGGAAAGAATGCACCTAATATTGAGATATGGCATAACCCAATATCACTATTTACTCGTTGGCATAATCTAAATCCACCAGATGCCACTGGAATTATTTTATTTATAATGTTAACTCATGCAGGCAAATACACACAAATTGATTGTAATGGTTGTCTAATTTAATTAGATTCTGATTATGGAAGACTTACAAAATCATTCAAATAAATATTTCAGACCTGCTGGGTTATTTTTTTTATAGTTTTGTTAAAATGTTTTTAAAACTATGATTCTTTTAATAAAAAATTGCATTATCTATATTTAATTGTAAATTTTGGTTAAATATTTATTTTATTTTTTAATTTGGGTGATTCCGAAAATTTCAAACAACAATAATGTTCAAATCAGTGATATTTTAAAATTTTATTTCTATATTTTTTGTAATTTGTTTAAATCACAGATGAGCTAAAAGTAGGCCAAGGAGACTTGGAAGTTGAAACAAATAATTTTACTATAACTGAAATTCAAATATTTGCCAAATGACAAGATATGGAAAATTTTATTTGTGCTATTTTAGCATGTTTCATGTCCTGTGGAAGATGTCAACACTGCAAGCATCGAAAGTAAGAATTTTTTTATTATTTCTTGAAGAATTTGAAGACGTAAGAGATATTATCTATCTGTAGTAAATTTCATTTGTAAAATTTCTATTCTATGTACAAGATTTATTTAAATTTGGAAAAACAATTTCATTGTAGTACATATGTATATTATTTGAAATTGAGTATCTAGAAATTAATATTAGGTGTTAGCTCCATCAATTAAAGTATGTATTGATTAATAAGAAAGATAACTTCACCTATAAAATGAAAATACTGTCCATTCTCAATCAAATGATAACTGTAAAAAAAAATTATGGTATATCCTTCCATTATATAAATATGTTTATGAAATTTTTTATTAGGTCTGTTAGTTTCAAGCAACAAATTTGTACAAATTTTGTAACTCTTACCATTTTTGATATAATGTAGACAACCTAAATAAATATTTCGCCTCCCATTTTCATTCTAGTAATTTATTTGTAATGTGATTAACAGGAAGTTTTGAATTTTATTCTATTACATTTTAATTAACCCACATTTATGTGATAGTAACTTTATAAAGTGTATTTGTTTTGTTTATTTGTTTTTTTTTTTATTATTTAAAAGTCTCTCTTATTGGTCGCTTGACTGACTGAGAAATAATATCACTAACATGTTAATTTTAAGTTTATTTAGGTAACATTTTAATTTGTTTTGTACAGTAGTTAATTTAGCTATTACTTAAACATTTTTTGCAAATCTTACCATTTTGTTACGATTTCTGACTTCTGGAAAAGTTTGAGAATCATACTTTACTATGTTTTATCATTTAAAAATTCATTAAAAACTGTTACTCTTACTGCTGTATTTGTGCTTCTATTCTTTAAAGATAAACCAGAAAGTAGTTCTTGAGCCCAGCAAACATTTTTTTGTCTCATAAAAGTAATCGTGCTATCACCGTAACCGGAGACCGAAGACATTTTCAGAACAAAAACACGTGTTCAGTTTCGTTCCCAACAACAAAGTTGAAACTGGAACAAAATGAAGAACGAAATACATAATGTTACTTCTAAGAAAGAAATACATGAAAATGTTTCTTTCGAGATTGATATTCGGAACAAAATACTATATGGTACTTTTTGTTCCAGTGGTTGTCTAGCTTTATTTTCCTTTGTTCTGAGCATACTCTTAGAGGTTGGTATGTCAGTTATAGGATAGGCCATTGCAACTCTGTGAATGAGTCAAGAATGTGATGAAATGAATTATTATCATTGTTTATCTGTCTATTTCTCGAACTTCCTCATTGATCAGTAAAGACAGTGAGTAAATAGTAGATTCCAGGTCATTACGTACATCGTATCATACATAGGTATACAACATGGTGAAAAATAGACGCTTTTGCAGAAGCACAATTTTAAATCTTTCACTGTGGTACTCGATTTCGCTTATACAGGTCATCAGAACGGCTGGGGTAACCGCTTCCCGCAGTTAAAGGTGTGATTCTTTAGACACGGACACCATTGGCGGCCGTCACTGAGTGGTGGTCCTTATATCATCTGCAGTGATCTATCAATTTCCTTCGCTGCGACAGCAATTGCAGTTCATGACAAATCGTCATCGGGTTATTTATATCGTGGCCACTTAGAAAATGAAAAGAAACAATAAGTTATTAAATTGTTGCTGCTGGAGGATATTGAGGACCACGAAATGTTGCATTTCTGTCAAAATTATGAAGAAAGGGAAAATAATGTCAGCCAGAGATATTTAAGGAAATAAGTTCTAAAGGTTTCTTTAATATCCTAGTTAATAGACACTTGATACGAGATGAGATAAAATTCAGAGGGTATTTTTGACACAATATTTCTGAATATAATTTTGTGCTGAATTTGTTAAAGATGATACTAAACGTGCTTCTACTAACAGAGTGTTGTATGCCATAGCCCCAGAAGAAAAATTAGCTGTAACTTTAAGGTAAATAAACTTTTATTAAATAACAAATAACATTCATATTATAAATTATGATATTGTAGAGTACTATTGTAGATACTGTATGTAAAATTTGAAATATCATTAGTGTTTGACAGACTTGGACAAGGTGATGGTGAATTAGAATAGGAAGATACTGGTGAATGGAAAGAACTTGAAGTAGAATCAGTAATATGTTGCGTGTGCATCGATAGATTGGAATTCTGTAATTTAAGCTGATTTATGATCTGTAGTGTTTTTACTTTTGCTTCAGCTATTAGGGTAGGATGAAAGGTTTTGACTGTCATAGCCATACTCTGGAAAACATCACAATCTTTGTTCTGTAAACATTAATTAATTTCTCTCATTCTACTGATTTTTCATAAGAAAGGATGCTATATCATTATTTAGCTACTTTCGTTTAACTCTGAATATCGGATTGGATTCTGAAGTTTGTCTTTTATTGTTATCAGATTCAACATTGGCAGTGACAGTATCAAGATCAGTTGGTTCAGTTTCTTTTTTCTTGTGATTGGTTTATCTCAGTGGAAGTTTCACTGTCAGCTTCAAGATTATTATCCATCAGATCATTATTATCTTCAACTTGACTACTTATATTGGACTTAGTTCTGTTAATAAAGAAATGGCAAAATAAAAATGGTTATTTAGAAAGTCGTTTAGAGAATACTTACGGTCACTGATTTCATGAAATCTAACATTGGCTCCAATGTACATTTTTGAGACTTGCTGACTGTAGAGGAACCTTGGTAACTTTGTCTTTTTCTTTCGCCTATTATAGGTATCCTTTATATTTTTCCAGCATTTCTTACAATCCCCAGCTGCAAAATTGTTGTAAATCATGTATTAGTACTTACATTTCAAAATATGTATTTTATACAGAGTGTTACAAATTTTATGTCCTTAAATTAGAAAGGGGATTGTAAATAAAAAAAATTGAAAGAAGTTCCCATACACATGGGTCCAGAAATTCATAGTAACGAAAATACAGCCCTTCAAAGTCAGTGCGATGTGTGTGTGTGTGTGCGTGTGTGCGTGTGTGTGCGTGACTCCAAATTTGGCAGTTAAGATTTTCAATAACATTTTAGGTGACATATTTACATTTAGTGAATGAGGTACCACCAGAAGAGACAAAATGAATGAAAGATGAAAAAAACAGGGTATATTATTAAATTTTTTGGAATGATCCTTTGTTCCTGATTTCTCTGAAAAAATATACCATATGTTACCCCTGCCATATACCATTTTTGAGTTATTAAACGGCGAATATCTTGGTTAAACTAGTTACTGTAAATATGGAAAAGTTAACATTATTAAAGTGAGCTATAATAAATATAGTTTAAAAAAAAAAACAAAAGAAAATGACAACTATTATGTTTGATAAGTGACTTTTCTTTAATGAAATAATCAAAATGGTTTAAGGGGAACAGTGAGGAAGAAAATAACCAAATATTTATATAAAATAGATAACGATTTATTTAGGAAATTTAAATATAAATAAACGATAACTCATAAAAGATGTTCGATGTGTCCACCATTATTGTCAATGCATAATTGATAACGGTCTTCTTATATTTATAATTGCACCTGAAATGGCCTCATTATTTACATTCAGATTGTTTATTTCAAGTCGAATCCTGTCTTTAATGACTTGATTACTATTATTGTTATTGACAATGTCTTTTAGAAATCCCCAAAAAAAATTAATCCATAGGGGGTCAAATCCGGACTGTTAGACGGCCATTTAATAAGTTCATTATACCCTATCCATATTGGGAATATATTATTCAAATGATCTCGAATGGATAGGACACTATGCGGAGTTGCCCCATCCTGGATCCAAATCATATCATCAAGTTCGGCTTCCGGAAAATTCTGCAAATATTTTCTGCTTCTGGGATAATGTCGATGATAAGGGGTGGGTAATTTATAATGAATAACGCTGTACAATTTTAGGGAAAAAAATAAAAAATTTGTATTGGATTTCTGGACGAATCTCGACGAATTATAATGATAAAACATAACTTTATGGAAAAAAGTCTATTGGCATGTCTGTAGTATCGCGATAGCAGCTACAGTTTTTGAGATAAAGCTTTCAAATTTGGTACACGTTCTAAAGGCCAAAGACAATGACAAATTCGGTCATGAGCAAAATTGGCCAGCTGAAAGGTGGTCCGTGGGACCCAAACTTTTTTGTATTTACCTTTACCAAAAAATATATTCTTGATGGAAGATTATAAATCATGTCTACAATACCAAGCCAATAAAATGTATTTTCCAAGTACTTAAATAAAGCTGATGTAAGCTGAAATATTTTACACATTTGGCCTAATAAAATGGGGTTAGGATAAATTTAACAGTTTTACATTTGAAAGGTCTAATTTAGTTACAAAAATGTCAATGTCGATAAGAAGAAATTATTAAAATATATGACATGAATTATTATTGACAGTATCGAACGACGCAGATAATTAATTATTTAAAAATTTTAATGAAACATTTCAAGGTACGTTATTAAAATTTAATTAAGGTAAGTGAAGAATTAAACAGAATGATTTTTTTAGATCAGGATGATATATACTGGTATAAGAAAGTTAGCCTTTGGGTTGGGCATATACATGATGAAACCTTTCCAAAGAGTAGCTGCGTGTTGCGATGAGAGAAAAGCAATTTTTAACTATCGTCTGCCATGCCCGTAGAGTATTAGAACACGCCTTTTGCATTACTTGCCCAAATATTTCGAATATTTTATAACCCCAAAGCTGTTAAACCAGAGAGAGCTGTACATTTAATTATTGTTGTATGCTGCTTACACAATCTTCTTCAAGATGCAGTCTATGGAGTATTTCAACAACTACTTTTGTTAGAAGAAGCGATTCAACACAATAATGATTATATTTATATAGATATTAAGAAGATAGTTCTTTTTTTATTTTTCAGTTTGATATTTACCTGTTCTGTCAACGTTTTCTGCTATTTCCAAGTTTGTTTTATTTGATCCTTGTATAATTCATACTGTAGGTGATAAATACTAGGATATATACCCATATTTTCCACCAATATTTCATCTTCACCGTGGGTAAACAATTTTGAATCGTTTTGACATTATTTTTCATTTAGGTCTACAAGTACCCACGGTTGCGACTCGACTGTTTTTCAAACTGTCAAAGAGGGGCGGTTCCGTCGCTAATGTTAGCGGCGATCGCGTCACAGGAAACTGTCACATAAACTATAAACTAACTAGGAAAGGAGTGCATAGCAGCCGCTTAGGGACAGCCGCCAGCGATAGCTGTCCTTAAGGATTCACGCCTTAACCCCCAAAATGGTGCTTGTATATTTTTCATTGTAGGAAAAATATGGCACGTCGACTTGGAGAATAATAAAGGACGTGTCGATGCCTCAATCATATATTGCCACATCTCAAAATAGGCAAATATTCAGGAAACAATACAAAGTTTTTTTCCATAGATATTCCTATCCATATATTTACAGATTTTTTTTTTTGGGAAATCCCCCAATACTTCTTATAGACCATTGATTAATAACATACTTTTTCCCCAAAAATGTGTTGTTAAAAAATAATATATACTTAAGGTGGTATGGCCTTGCAAAAACTAGCAATTTTTATAGGTTTTATAAAATACCGCCACATTTTGTGATTTTCCCTTTTTAACCTTTGTACCGCTATATTCTGATATGTGGTAGTTAAATGTAATTTTTAAGACAATTCTCTTATACATGTACCGCCAGATAAACATGAATAAAGTACAGTATTGAACAAAGCCCGGATAAACCTGAAGATTCTTTGGTTTCAATAATAAATGTTATCTTTGGCATACTTGTGCACCAAAGATGCATGAAGCAAGAAAAATTGCAAAGTAAGAACAGCCTTTATTTAAAAAAGCAAGAAAAATTGTAAAGTAAGAACAGCCTTTATTTAAATAAGTACTTAAATATAGTTACAAATGGGAAATCAAAGATCAGCTAAGAACACACAGAGCATTCATTTAATATTTTAAAACGTTGACAAAACTATACAAAAGTCTCAAGGCATTTGCTAGCCGAGAACATGTAACATAAATAAACCGACGTAAACACGTAGGGTTGTAAGAAATTTACCCGGAATAGGGTGAAAGGCTAGCTCTGTCAAGCTTGTAGGCTTGAACAACGAACTCACTCACAGGAAATGATATAAATACGCGAGACGGTGTACAATCGTGGTCACATCTTTGGCAACCCTAGTGTTACGCTGGCCCTTCTGGGGTCTGGAAGTTAAAGATAGACCGCTCTCCCAGCTTTTTTATAGCCGCCGTTACCGTCGTGAGTACCTCTGGCAACCCTAGTGTTACGCTGGCTCCTCGAAGTCTGGAAATCAGAGAGAAACCACGACTCCGGTATTCATAACCGCCGCTAAGGACAGAGAGCCCCGCTTAATTAGCGGTCCACCCATTTTTGTGCAGAAACCTATGTGACCGAGAACCTGTACACTGCCGTATACTAGGGCGTGTGCATCGCCGACGCCGCCGTCGACATGGAAACGAGTAACTCAAGGGTTACACAAGAACCCCGGGGAGTAGGTCCCGCGGAACTCTCCGTGTACACGAGTTGGTAAGGATGGCTTTTAAATAATTTTTATACCGCGTTGCTATTCTCGCCGTACGCACATAATAACGAAGCAGCGGAAGTTTCCGCGCAGGTAACCAGGTTTGGTTGCATTGCAGGTTCAACTAACTAAATATCAATGTATTTCTTGTGGACAGTTGTCTGCCATATGTAGGGTTCTACATATGCCACATAAACTACTGAAGCGGAAGTTTCCACACATGTAACAAGGTTTTGTTCATGTCATGTTCTTTGTCAACCTTCAATCATGCATAGTTCTCTAGTTAGGCGCATGGTGCAATCCTATATAAATGCACAAAATGTATTTTGTTTTAGATTCATTTTTCACTGTGCAAATTTCAAAAAGGTGCAACTTTATATTTTTTTTATGAAATTTGAAATCTGTCGTTACATTTTCCACCTGATTCTGAAAAAAATTGTCTCCCAAATGTTTTACAAATCGTTTAAAAAATAACCTTGGAGCTCACAATTTTTCCAACTTTTTCGCAAATTTCAATCGCAATTTTTTTTCTTGTAAAACTTCTTCATTTAGTCTTGATAGTTACTCCTTAAAGTATCGCTTGGGTGTCATGCTCCAATACTAAGATATGCCATAGCCTAAATTTCACGTACCAGCCGTCACTGCCTTGAATACCAACAAAATTCAATGACCATTTTCTTTTTAGGATCATGAAGCTCTGGGGTTTAATGCTACAGTGAGCTCAGAGCTGCTTGTAAAAAATTTTTAGTCATTCTGCATAATTCACAAAATCAAAATAATCCAAACAAAAGATAAAAATTATTAGATGAGAGACTGTTAATTATACTATCGATATTTTTATTTGCAATTACACCTTATACATTTACTTTTGCATGAAGTAGCAAAGTGTTTGCAAAATGATAATCTAAAAATATTAATAAAACAAAATTAAAATAAATAACGAGCCAACCTTCAACTAATCCTTACTAATATCTAGTTGATGCTGCTTTCATCATAGGTGTATGAGCAAGAGCTTTCATACTTTCGCATAAGTTAATAACATTTCTTTGGTTTCCGATTTTGTCGAAACCTTAATATATTTCTATCAAAACAATCAAGTCTAACCTCAAGACATGTATAATGGCTTCAAGCCACTAACAAGCATTTGCTGAGTCTCAAGAGGCAAGGGGAAAGTAAACTAAATGGGCATGAGGCCTTTGAGCACTATGCAAATAGAACAAGGGCTTTAAACCCTGAGAGAACTCTGGACGGCTCCCAACGATAAAAAGAAAGCGGCCAATGTGGCGAAAATCTCAATTGCCCAAAGTTGTCACTATTATCCATATTTTCTGTTATCTGATCAATCACGTATTCGTAAATTTTGTAACTTTTCTAAGTTTTTCATTTGTCTGAATTTTGCGAATTTGTTCAGTGGGCGAAATTTTAATTACTAACATTTATTGGTAAATCACAGACAATCACAATCAATTACATTATTTTCTTCAACATTTTGTTGATTCTTCACCGAAATAATGTCCGATTTTCGCGACAATTTTCCTAACTTGGTTATTTATCTATTTCAATGAATATAGGTTCGTTCCACATCATTACTTTGGTAAATTGTTAACTTCACCTAACTGTAACATAACTTTTCTATAGAAGGTCGATGAATGCCAGATTTTTTTTTGTTTTACGCTTTGCGACGCCATATTCGATTAGTTCCGAATAAGAAAGTGTTGACTCAAGTCACTAATTTACACAACTAAGTTACACAACTTTAAAGCTCCAGAAAATGTCCCAACAATGTACAGGAACCAGAAACTTTAAATAGGTAGGACACATTCAGTTATTACATTGAGGTGATTCTTTGGTAACGCTGTGCAGTCGGCATAACTACTAATTCTCACTTTAAAGTTGAAAATGCTTTAAAGTAATGAAGAGCGACGTTGCACATGCTGCAGCGGTTACTTGAAAGTGTAATAACTATGCAGCACCTAAATTCAGTAGAATTTACGTAATTGTTACTACACGGGCATACCAAAAGGTGAATTTTACATTAAAGTCGCAAATTTAGTGACAGTTCTATAATGCCTACTATATTAAAGTTCCGATGTCAGTTCCCGTCACTTTGTTGTTAGTTGATCTGTGTATCATTTTTTGGTAAATATTAGTAAACGTTTAAAAAAATCAATGGATCGGTGTATAAAATAATGTCATATTATATTTGATGGCACATTTAAGGTTATTCACCAATAAATTTGCCAAATATTGATTTTAAATTCATTAAATTAGGCAGTCAACTAACTAACGTCACTATTTATTAATTTTACTTGAATACACTAATTAAGCATCTTTATTTTATTTTTTTTTTTTTTGACAAGAAATATCCACATTTATTGAAAAATTAATGATTCGTGCAGGGCTGGACTCGCTTAAAATTCCATGATTAATTACATTTTCAAATTTGTTATTCACATTATATAAATTTTTGATATACAATAATAAGATAGGTACTAAAAAAGTTAATATTGATAAGAATTGTCATTTGTTTTTTTTTTTTTTGATACGCGGTATTTCTATGGTGTGTGTTACCTTGATAATCTTTCTTTGGTACGTGGTACGCAATATGTGTGTTTGTTGGGACCCTCCTTGTAGGCATCCCTTAATGGCTGTTACTGTTACTGAACTCTTTCCCATTATTGCCGTTATCCTTCGGCCATTAAGCATGGATATTACTGTTGAAGGCTTTCCTTTGTGCAGTTCTTCTTATTGAATCAGAGAAAGTATTATTAAAAACCCCCTCTATGTTTATGAATGCGCAAAGAGCTATTTCTTTTGTTACAAATGTCTCTTCAATATTTTATTTACAAGATTATGTAAGTCGGTTTCTGTAGATTTGCCAGCGTGATAGGCAAACTGAGTTTTGTAAAACGGTTTGTTTGATAGGACTACTTAGATATTGATCTGAGATTTTCTCAATTGTTCTTAAGAGAAAAGAGGTTAGACTTATAGGGCGATACGATTTAGGCTGGGCGCTTGGTCGTCTTCCTGCCTTCGGTACAAATGCTACTTTTGCCTCTCTCTATGCTTGGGGAATATAACACAAGTTGTAACTGGTTCTGAAGATTCATACCAGGGTGGAAGTCATCTCATCGACTCCTTGCTATAAGAGGGCCGGGAAGATGCTATCCACCCCGGGTGATTTATAGAGCTTAAAGATAAGAGTACAATAGTCGTTAGTGTAGAATTTCCCATACAATATTTCTTGGAATCCATTCTTCTACGACTCTTCTTCTAGTGCTGGTTCCGAGATTCAGCAACTCGGTCCAGCACACTTTCCATGGTCCAGCACTCTACTTCAGGCCCTTTCTCTTCCACAATTAACTCTTCTTAATTTTAAGGTGCCCATTTCCCGCAACAGCTGATGCAGACGAACGAAGATCTCACATGGAATTACGTTGTCGCAAGCCTCCTGATACATTCAATGCGCCCTCTCAGCTACCCTATTAGCTAGAACAAAATGCATGTCCGCCATTTCTTCAAAAAGTGTAATCTACCATTTTTGAAATTTATCAGAATTAAGACGCTTTTCTGTGCCCTTTATGAACGGTCTTGATTGTCAAATTATGACATTTGAATTTAAACTGAAGCTAACCTATTTAGATTATTAATTGAAATGGGGTCACAAAATAACCCTGCAATAATTATTTTAAACCAGTTTTTATAAAAAGCGGTTGGTCCTACGGTATTTAACAAAGAGGAACTTTTTGTGCAATTTCAATCAGGGAACCACATTCCGGTACCAAAATTAAAAAAAAATCGGAACAGAAAGAAATTGATAAAAAAAGAGGGCGCCCCCTTCAGTACACCCCTAATTTCTGAAATATTATACGGAAACCTACTCTAAAGCACCACTTTCAAAGAGCCCTAGTCCCCGTAGGAAGTATTTCTGGACACATATCTACAGGAACTTTTTTTCATATTTTTGCAAGTACTATCATCCATCACCTATAGTTAATGATATGAATTTCCTAACAGACTGTATAAAAAGTACATATGTTTATTGCATTTTCACTGAATTTCTTCATCACATTATAAATAAACAATCTGATAAGTTTTTATTCAAGAAAAAACTGGATTACAAGTTATATATATAAATCTAAATTTATCTAAACATATTTTAGATAAATTTAGATTTAATTAAGTGGTAATCCAGTTTTTTCTTGAATGAAAATGCATGTAAATATTTAGACAATAATAATTGGGATAAAAGTTACATCTGAAATGTCATATCCGTGATGCATAATTTAAGTGAATCTTATAATGATAACATTAATAATTAGTTTTGACCCCGTGCGTCGCTCCCGGATCTAAGATAAAAAATACTCAGACGGTTTAACTATAACTTATTGATATTAACGTTATATTTCGTATAAACCAACAAGCAAAATTGGTAATTATTTGTATTCATATCAACTTAATCTAAAAATAAATTAAACCAAGATAGATGGGCGTAATATTTATAATACCATCCACATCATTGAAATGGTTAATTTTGATCAAATTAACGATATTTCTTATAGTTTGTATGTAGAGAAAATTGATTTTCTTGGTCTCTATTTTGAAATTCTACAGATTAAAAAAACAAAAAAAATATGCAATGCCAAAATATATTATTAGTAGTCCACTTTTATTCTAGCATGAATTTAGTGAGGCTTAAAATTCACGTCCTCCTCATTGGTGACTGTTTTATGTGCTATTTCATGATTATCTTAATAATAAATACGATTAATTGTCTGTTTAATTTAAACAGAAATGTTATTCATCGATTTAAGTATATGATTCTCTAATTAAAATTATAAGACCCCAGTGTCGCCAGTGTACATATTACTTCTAAAAGTATTGTTAAAGAAGTTTTTTGAGAGTTAAAACGTTCTTTTTGGACTTCTTATGTGAGGATTATTAACTTCTGTTAGATTTATGGATGTCAGCCACAAAATAACTCTTTGATATGACTTCCAGAAGTAACTGTTCATTTCTAAAATAATGGTGTTATATCACTACACTTAAGCACTTTTTAAAATATTGAATATTATCTCTTATAGACTTCACAATGAATATTTTTTATACATTCTTTATTTGTTGATAATCTGTTGCAGGCAGTATGGATAGCAGCTCTTGCTCTTTATGTTGTCCTGATGCTCCTGCGTGGAGCTGCCGAGGGCATGGTTTATAATGGCACTTTGCAATATGATATAATATTTGTACAACTAGGGGTCAGGCTTTCACACTTTACTTCCTTTAATCTTGTGATATTTTAATAGATTTAAGAGCATTGTTATATGAAAATTTGTCAATGCAGACCAGTTCATGGTAAAATATGAACATTGTAAGCCCAAAAAACAAGCGCGCCCCAAAAATGAGTTTTTAGAAAAAAAAATTCTAACTCTTTTCTTGGGTACACAAATTTGAGTGATTTATCTTTTCAACACTAAGTAATTACTTTATTAGTGGTTTTAAACTTAAATTAGCATGATTAGATTTACCAAAAATCTCATAAATTCACATTTTTATTCACTTTATTTTTGTCAGCATCACAATGGAGGCGAGTAAGTACGTTCGTCTTGGAGCTGGTCTTAAAAAAAATGGCGGAGTTATGTAAAGCAACCTCGGCCGTTCTGGAGAGAATTCTAAAATAGATAGGCATAAGAAATGTTTACGTAAACGTATATAAATTCTCTTCAAGACGATATTTTCCGATGTCAGATACCTAGCCAAAAAGTGAGTAAAGATATAGTTTACAAAAGACGTTACGTAGAGGTTTATAAAACTAATATAAACTAATATATTTTGTTCGCAGAGTAATAAAAACAATTTACAGATTTGTTTTCCATCGCTAATTGTACGATGTCTGTGATACTTATAAATATCTCATCAATTATTTAATTTTTTAGAAATAATAAAACCTCTTTTGTAACTTCTGCCAGCCTTTGATAAAATTTTTCATAAGTACTCTCATTTGTGCAAAAGTTATATTAGTTTTATAAACCTCGAAATAGATATTTTCAGGTTTTTGACACTGTCGATTATAGACAGATATTGGAGGCTTTGCATGATTTTGGAGAAAATTATTACAAAATTTAATGAAAAGCTACTTGCAGGTTATAAACATTTTAATGCAAAGATCAGCAAAGGGAAATAAATATAATACACGGGGTGCCCCAATGAACAATTTTGTGTCCCGTAATGTTTACTATTTATAATAATACTTTACTATTTATCTATCAATATTACAGGAACAAGGAACAACAACAAGATTTGATACTGATATAGTTATTATATACAAACCATACTTTAGTTGGTTTAAAAGCTATACCTACTTACGTAATAAATTGGTAACTTGAAATTTAACTATAAATTTTAAGGAAACTGCATATCTGCCATTTAGGTAGTTGTTATAAACGAGTTTTGCTTAATTATAAAATATTAAATATACAACAATGGACATTTGTTCGAATTGTATAGAAAGAAATGTGTAAAATTTAAAATATCTCTAAATAACAATAAATCAATAACTCATGGTAGAAATATGACTAATACACTACAATTGAACATAAACTGAGCATAAATATAATAAGTACTAATAACTGATACGAAAATAGGGTTGAGTTGGAATATATACGTTATTCTCTGGCAATATAAGTGCACACCGTTTGCTACTCAGCTTTACACTGTTATACAGTGGCGTATTAAGCAATACAGGTGCCTAAAGCCCTTAACATTTTGCGCCGCTTCCCAATAACCATTTCGAGTTGTAATTTGGTCATGCGACCAAATTATGAGTTTTAATTTGATCGCGACCAAATTACAACTCGAAATGTTTATTGGGATTTGATTGAGTTTTTTTGTTTTTAGTATCGATATAAGCAGATGCACCACAAATTAACTTTATTGCATCACAAATAATATAAATGTTTAAAACGAATGGTGAGTAGTTATAAACAAAACGTAAATATTATTCAATAAACAATTATTTAACCCGTGTGATCCGCCGTCCCGCCCCTTAATATTTGCACCCCAAGTCCGGGCTACATGGGTATGTAGGATAATACACCATTACGGTTATCTTAGCTGTAGGTAATTAGCTATGGTTCAAACATATTCTGGTAATATATTCCAGACTAGATAAACAAACCCTTATTCTTAAAAGATAACATAATAAACGACACCATTATATCAGTTTAAAAGAAATATTAGTAATAATGATAAGACATTAGCATTCAATATTTGTTGGTAGGGGAGATAGGATACAGGCTCTCTGGCTGTGGGAAATATATAATAACTTGACAAATTAAAATTGCTGCAGATTGCAGCAGCTAGTATTTACAAAACTAACATAAATATTAACAAAAACATGAGGGGGTTACAATTACCTAATACGGCTTTCATATCAAGTTGGAGATTTTCTGTGAAATCATAAATTGATTATATGGGCTATAAAATGGTGGATATTAAGAGCAGGAACACTCCGACAATATAAGTACTTATTAGCAAGTGCCAGAAATATTTAACAATTCTCAGAGCTGGCAGTTATATAAAAATATTATATTTCTTAAAGTCCTTATATAATTAAATTAACTGATATGTACGTATGTGTTTATTTATATAGGTTGATTGGGTTATTACTTTTACCTGTAGCAATACGTTTGTGGGAAATTTTAAAAAACTTTGTTCTGATTTACTGCAGTATTGTTGTCACTAAGGTTACTCAGGATAAGAATTTATTCTAAAATTTTGGCGACCTCCATCTGAACAAAACAAGAATATGAATTTGTTTGCTCCGCAGATACAAACAAAAAATTAAATGACCTGATTGCAAACGGCCATAAAAGTTCATTTTGCACAGCTGAATGTCGCAGCAGTGTCATCTATGATTTTATTAGATAATATTAACATGGAAATGAAGTTAGTTGAGAATGTTTTCCCTCATTGCCAAAAATCAGTTACAGTTACCCAAAAATGGGACCGAAGACGAAATTACAGAAAAATTCATCATTCTGCATAATTTGTAAAAAAAATTCAGTTAATTGAGAGAACATGTAAATTTTGCAAAAAAAGATAAGTATAATACCACGAGAACGGCATGCCATTTTCTAAATGTTAAAATTACTCAACCCAAATTAGCGCTGTAAATTAAACTGTCTGTGCCAAGTAAAAATATACGCAACACGTATCCCGAAAGAAAAAATCTTATAGTTTGGTTTAAAAATTTTGATTATTAAATAAATAAATTTAGAGAGTTTGGATGATATCCCATAAAGATTTTTAAACCTAATACTATATACGGAAAATGCATGATATAATATAGTAATAAATTAAATTGAAATTTTTGACAGTGTACTTTACACATAAATTAATTAATTAGCTTTTGCATGTAAAACCGGCACCGATGAGCGGTCGCTAAGCGCCTAGAATTATGTTGGCACTGATGAATGGCCGTGAATTATATTATGCATGTATGTAGTGTCGAAGGGTGAATATCGTTTGCGTCCCTAGGCGACTACTTACTAGTATGACCATCTGTTTTGTTTACATCCTTGCTCTATGCAATTAGTAATTTGTTCAGTTCGAAAACACTCTATCTAGCGATCTATTGTATTTTACGGCGAGTATAAAGACATATTTTATTTAATCGAGATTTTCGGCTTATTCTAGTGTGTTAGTGAACGTACAAAATGGCGAGGCAGTCACGTTTTCAGAAAGAGTGAAGTTTTGTGTTGTTATGCATATTGTGAGACGTTCGACTGTTATACGTTCAATCATTAGTAAAGCCGTGTGATGAAACATGTGTCGTCGAAAAAATATCAAACGTTTATTGGCGGAGACAAACAATGGCGTTGAAATATGGAGGAGCTGTTAGGTATAGATGTTTACAAGATAAATACTGTACTGTACTGTCTGCCCCATTGACCTAATAATAAGTAATGGACGGAGCCTTGGAAACAATTTATATGAGCTGAAGAGATTCAACATAAGAAAAGACAAAGACATACCGTAATTAACGAAAAAAAACTGAATAACGTTGTCGTTCCTATATTTGTTGAGGGGAGTCGTTATCTGGCCTGTCACGTGAAGTTCAAGGGGGGATCACGAAACACCATGGCCTGCAAGAGAAGGTGGTTCAAAATAGCCAAAAATAATTTTATGCGTTTTATGGACAGCCCCTTATTTATTTTTTTTATTTTGCTACATATTAATTATTTTATATAAATAAATTAAATTGACACGATATTTTCAATTAAAATAATTTATTTATTTCATGTCAGATTGAATATGATGATAAGAAAGTCTTGTTAATTAAATGTCGTGCAAAAAAATTCCATTTATTGCAATTTCTGTGAAGTTGACTTTCCTTTTTTCTATAATTTTATAGGTGTGTATTCCACCAATCGGCTGTCATAAAATTTATTAATTATGTAATACTATTCATATGAGGCTTGCCTGGTTTGCCTTATTAGTTCCTCTCGAAATTTAATCCCAAAAATTTCGTTGGAAGATTTGGTAGAGTTGACTTTTATCTTTCTCATATTTTAGTTTCGTCAGATAGTGATCTGAAATTACTTTATTAACGCCCTCGTTACTATGCTACCAAAATTGCAACACTTTTTACTCATATCTCCCCCACAGTTTTAATAAGTTTCTCGCAGAAATGAGCGAACGCGCGCAGTCGGTTTAAAATATGCTTCATAAATAAAGAAAATGTATATTCGATTGATTAGTTTTGTTGTTCCAGTGTTACAGTTTATATCAAGAAATTTATTTATTATTTCCATTAATTTATAATTTTTGAATATACCTAGGTAAGTACACATTTTCTTTTGAAATACATCAGACGTACGTTTTAAATCGTTATTGTGCATGGTTCATTAGAAATTTCAATTTAGTTAAATCAAAGATAAATATTCTTTGGTTAAATGTATTAAATGATACCAATATTTTAGTTGAAAAATACCTATCAATAATCAAAATTAAAAAAAAATTGCAACTATTACTTTATTTCATATAAGTATACAAGTACATTCAAATTTGTATTGGTGGCTTCAAATATAATAAAGTTTAAAAATTGAGAAAAGTGGAAAATTAATATTGTTACGTGTTTGCTATCCACACAAACACCTGTACTCGTAGATTCGTTGATTGAAAGTCTAGGTATATAACACTTACTCACTACTTTATTTACTAATTAACAATTAACAACAATAGATTAATTACTGTCTTAACTATAGTCATACTTGAACGCTTATTTATAAGTCTTTCTTATTTCTTCTTTACTAGTTCACGTTCATGTCTTATTTATACATCCATTCACACTGTCTAGAGCATTTCAGAATATTCCCGGCCGTTCGCGTACAATTCCAGTCTCATCTAACAGTCTACACAGTCCAGTGGCGTAACACTACCCCCTCCTTAAGCCTGAATATCCCGATCAGGTAATTCATTGTTCCCTGCATACTTGGCTAGTCTCTCTATATGCACCACCTTCATCTTTGATTTTGGATTTTGCTGAATTCCGTATACAACGTCGTTTAGTCTGGTGACGACAGTGTAAGGACCATCCCAAGGCGGGTGAAGCTTTGGGGACCTATCTTTCTTTCGTTGTGAGTTATATAGCCAAACTAAATCTCCCACCTGGTACCCCCTCTTGAATTAGCCTTAAGATCATAACGAGCTTTCATACGGTCACTTGTTATTACAATTCGCTCAAAAGGAGCCCTGGCGTTATATTGCTTATTTCTTATTTGTGGCCCCATTCTTGCCACGCTAACTCCACAATGGCGGCACCAAGCCTCCACATCTTGACGACTGTTTACCCAGTAGAAACGTTCTCTTACTTTTGTCAGGGACGTTCCATTATGCACTTGCTGAAGTACATTTGCTACGTGACACCTGGGGATTACCAATTTCAAAGTAACTTTCCTCCCATCTGGACTTTCCCACGCTCTCTTCAGCAGTCCATCCTCTACTATAAGGGAGTCCCATTGTGCCCATAAAGCCTTCAGCCCCACTGAGTTATTTGAAATGTCCTTCCAATCGGGTCGGGTTCCTCTTTCTTTCCATTTCAGAATAGGACCAGTTTCCTTACCGTTTAATTGCGCTTCCCTTAACGACTCTTTTGTCCAATAATCCGGAACATCAATCTTAACGGTCTTCATTATTTGTACATTTTGCTGTTTTTCCTTACGGTGGCAAGGCTTGCAGTCTTTCTGACACTGTCTTTTGGAAAGGCCATCTGCTACATTCCCCAAAGTATCAGCTCGCCAGTTTTCCTGCGGCTTCTCCATTACTGCGACATGTACCCTCTCGGGGCTGCGCTGACGATAGTTATTCTGAATATGGCCCACTGCCACACTTATAACAGCGCATGCCTCCTCCACTCTGTCTCCCACTACTTTGCTGTTGGTTTTGTCTCGGCTGGAGATTCGAGATCAGTTGTTGCATGGTCATTTGTACTTCGGACATTACATCTTGAATGCTGAGCTCATTACAGTTCCTCTTAATATGGTCCAATTTGCCACACTTATGACAACGGATGCCTCGATTCGGCCTCCCACTACTTTGTTGTTGGTCTTGTCTCTTCTGGGAGTTCGATTTTGTCAGTAGTTGAATCATCATCTTGTGTAGACCAGATATCAGGTTTTGTGTTGTGTTGTCTGGCTTGTCTTCCTCCCCACTCACAGCTCGTACTCTCTACCGCAGCCTCAAACTCCCTGGTGGCTTTCTCCACCTCGTTGTCTGCGTGATTTGAGCTGAGCTTGATATATTTGGGCGAGATGTTGGTCGCCATATCTTAATTCTAACGCTGCCTCAAAAATGCTAAAGTTTTGTTGCTGTGCGGCAGGAACTGTTTAGAGCAGGTCTAATGCTTGGCCCCTTAGTGCTAATACCAATGCTGTTGCTTTTCCTCATCTTTCCAGTTATTTGAACGTGCAGCTGCCTCAAATTGTCTCTTACAGTTGACCATGAACTTTGACCGTCGAAGGAAGGTGGTTGTAACCTAGCATCAGACGACAGTACTAACTGGCCACCTTTCTCTCTTAATAGTTGTTTGAGTTGGGCTACTTCTTCCTTAACTTCAGTTATTTCTCCTTCAAATTTTCCTCTAAATTCACTGACTTCTTCTTTAACTTCCATAACTTCAGCCTGTACATCTTTCTTCAATTGTTCAGTGACAGAGAGCATGAATTGATGCTGTGCCTCCATAATTTGTCTTAATTCTTCCTGGCGTTCCTTTCTTTGCTCTTCCATAATTCTCCCTTGTTTGTCTTTCTCTTCCTGTCGTATTCTCTCTTGTTCTTCTTTGTCTTCTTTTCGTATCCTTTTTTGATCGTTCATCCATTCTAACAAGGCTGCTAGCAAGTCCTGTGTTTGTTTCTCCGCCATACTTCTTGTTATTGGCATTAACTCACGATACGTAAATCAGTTCAAAATAAAGTTGAAAACGATATAATGTCCATAAAATGTATCTATCACGTCTATTTTCATAATGGAATGTTCCACAAAAATCTCGAAACAGCACTAGAAAGTCTTATTTAGAGTTTGTTACTTTTGTGTTAACAAAATTCACTTATCTCCACTAATTGTGCAATGGAATATTCGAGAAACTTTCACGAAATGTCACAATTAAGTCCTGTTTTGAGTCTATAACACGTTCCCGATAACACAGTTCACGTATCTTCTGTGGTTTCCAAATCGAATATTCTAGAATTTTCAAGAAAAATCACTTATAGTCTTGTTTTTTTAAGTCCATAACACGTTTCCGTCGACACAATTCAAGTATCTCCTATAGTTCCCAAATAGAATGTTCTAGAATTTCACCCGAAATTGCACTAATAGTTCTTTTTCTCAGTCTACCGCACGTTATTACTAGGGACACTCGCGTATCTGCAGCAATTTTTAAATCGAATGTTCTAGAATTTCTCAAAATCCACTTTAAAGTCACTATTCAGTCCAGAAATAGTTCTCCAAACACTGTCCAGTAGCTTAATTCTCCGTGGTTACCACTAATTTTTGAGAAGAACACTGTAGAACCTTCTCGAATATTCCAGAAATTTCTCTTTCAATCCACTTTCGACACCTAATTGTTCCGTGTTTGCTATCCACACAAACACCTATACTCGTAGATTCATTGATTGAAAGTCCAGGTAACACTTACTCACTACTTTTTTACTAATTAACAATTAACAATAGATTAATTATTGTCAACTGTAATCACACTTGAACACTTATAAGTCCCTTTCTTATTTCTTCTTGCCGTGCGTCTTATTTATACATCCATTCACACGATCTAGATCATTCCAGAATATTCCCGGCCGTTCGCGTACAATTTCAGTCTCATCTAACCAGTCTACACAGTCCAGTGGCGTAACAGTATAAATAAATTTATCAAAATATGAAAATTATAAAAAACTGGTTTGAATATAAAATATATTTTGTAACAAAAAATTATAGAATAGAAAACTATAATAATACCTACTTCCTAAAAATATAAAAAAGATTTAATATCGATTTAAAATCGATTGCCAAATAGAATGTAGAAATTATAAATATGTCTCGAGAACACGCAATCCTACCAAAGCGTATAAGGTCCAACAACTTTATTTTATTATGTCAATTCGAAGTGACAACAGTCGCGTCGTTGTGACTGTGATAATTGTCACTGCGGTGTGACAATTGTCACATTGGAGTGGCAATTGTTTAGCTTAGATGGCCCCCATGGCGATAGCGATAGCGCAGAACATGTTCTTATACTTTAAAAATCAAGTATCAAACTCTAATGTCATTTTTCAGCCGCACGAAAATTTAGGTAAATTAGTATTCTAAACGTCGAGACGATTCATTTGATATCCAACATCACGTATTTTGATTGGCATTAAGTGGAGACAGGCAGTTGAGATTTTATTGCAGATTCTAACATGTTTCGCGTCACAGAACATATTTACAAACTTTAAATTCAAATATCAAAATCATTTTTCAGCCATCGAACGAAAATATAAAAAAAATTGTATTCTAGATGTCGAGATGATTCCTTTGATTCCTCACATCATGTACTTTGAACGGGAAATGAAGACCGTAAGTTGAGATTTTATTGCAGATGTTTCGAAACAGAATATACCTACATACATCAAATTCAAATATCAAACTTTAAATGTCATTTTTCAGACATAGAACAAAAATTTAGGTGAATTATTATTCTAGATGTCGAGACGCTTCATTTGATACCCCACATCATATATTTTGAACGTCCGAAAGAAGTTAAAATTCTAATATGTTTCGAAGCACAGAACATTCTCATGTATTTTAAATTCAAATATCAAACTGTGGATAGCATTTTTCAATCGTAGAACGAAAATTTAATTATATCAGTATTCTATAGTTCATCAATCCAATATGAGCATATATAAAATTGTAGCATAGGCACGCGGTACTTTATAAATACAATTTGTGTATTCATAATGCATCGCACTCCTAGAGAAATATACACTACTGAAGGTCGACAAAGGGTCGCAGTGCGAGCTCAGGTAAATTTTTGTGCTCATATGAAGCGAATGGATTATAGATGTCGAACCGATTTATTTGATATCCATCATTATATGGCTGATAAACAATAAAACCAAAAAAGTGTGACGTCGTTGTTGAGGAAAAAATTTTGGACCAGATCTGACAGGAGATATTAGATATTCTACATTTAATACATTATTTTGAAATTGCGGGTCGGCACCCTAAATACGGGGAGTAGCTGTCGCTACGGGAGCCATTTTTACCTACTGGGACGGAGCCGTAAACACGGGGGAACCATATGAAGGCGGGATGTATTTCCTGTCGGGGAAAAGGGATGTGGCCTAAGTTAAAGTAGAGAGGGATGGCTCAACCGACCCTATGCCTAGAATAGACAGTTGCAGCAAATAATTGCCACTTCGAAGTGATAATTGTCACGTCGAAGCGACAATTGTCACATCGAAGAGACAATTGTTACATCGAAGAGACAATTGTCACATTGAAGTAACAATTTGACACAATTATATAAAAATAATGTTGTTGGCCCTTATACGCTTTCGTACAATCCTCATTTTACTAGAATCGTTATATATGAATGAATTATACAAATAAAAGCAAATCGTTACCACATATCTCAAAAAGAAACACGATGCAATACAGAGACCGGTGTTTCAGAATTATTGTTCCTCATCAGCGCAGTGTAGCTTAAGGAGTGCGATATAAAATGGAGCATCAGGAACAACTAAACAAAAGGTAAAAAGTACAACACACAATACTCTATTCGCGTTTTCGTGTCCAATGGGCCAATTTTTTTACCTTGATAAACAGTTAACAAGAGCCCTGTATGTACGGGCAGTTGCCCGTCTACATCTAGTAAGGTAAACAAAACAAATATAGAAGTCGAAGTGTTCAATAATTAAATAAAAAAGAATAGTGCCATATACCCCAAAAATAGACACGACACAGCTATGGATACGGGTGTGTTTCGGAATTATTGTTCTTCATCAGTTTTCACAAATAAACAGATTATTTCAAACTAAGGAGAACCTCTCCCTTTAAACAAATAATATATTCAATTTCCAGAATAAATTGGAATATTCAGAACAAGAATAATTTTTGTGCGTACAATATACAAAAGAAAATTTCCTTAGTGCCACAATAATATTGATAGCAATTTGATTGTCTTATACATATGTGCCTGTGTGGAAAATTAATTGCAAGGTGAAAAACAACATCCTACCCTGTTCCATTTTAAAACAACCTTGACTCAATCTTAATTACAACTAATATAAATATAATCGATTCAGTTTATTTAATATTGGTGATTTATTTCATTCTTACTAAAACCGTTACATAGCAGTTATTGTCTGCATGCAGTATTCTTTTCACAATATTTAGATGTTGCAACATTTCAGAAATTTGAAAAACTGCAAATGAAAATTATTTGATACTGCCGAAATTGAAACAAATCATTAAACATTTATCGTATTTTATTTAGAACCTTTTTAACGCAAATTTCGTTAGACTGACATATTTCACTGCACAGCACAAGGGCCGTGCTAGTCACATAAAACAGATTACACAATTTTCAAAACATTTAAATTTTGCTAAATAACGAGTTTTTAAATATTAGATAAACATTTAAAACGAAAGACATTTTTTACCTAAAACTGATATTATTTTTTAAATAGAATTCTTGGTTTGGATGCTACAAGGATGGGTAAAATTCTTTTACATGACAGATTTTTCTTCATTCTGACTTCATAGGTACAATAGGACATATCATATGTATAGCCTACTGTAGCGAAGCGATAACAATAAGCCATATTTTTCACAATATATAGCAATCATTAATCATCATAGTGAAGGAATCATGCTGGATCTATAATATTCCAAGGTGATTCCGTGAGTCCTCTCCTCTTCTGAATCTCACTGCTGCCGTTATCTGTTAGGCTCCGCCAAACCAACGGAAATCAATGCGGATCACCCAGCGACCGGAGGCATAAGGTCATCCATCTGTTTTATATGGATGACCTTAAATTTTATGCCTTCGAGAGAGCGCGACCTACAAAACGCCCTTAGGGTGGTCGAAGAATACACTCGGGCAATTGGTATGGTGTTTGGGTTTGACAAGTGTGCAGTCGTCCACCTCAAGAGAGGACGATGCGGGGAAATCTTTGAAGATGCTCAGCTCGCAGATGGAAGCATCCTAAGACAGAGAGATCTATATATATCTGGGTGTGCAAAAAAGGCATATCCAGGATGTAAAACAAATAAAGGATTCTCTTCGCGGCAAGTACAGACACCGACTCTGAATGATTTGGTTTTCCGAACATTCGGGGAAGAACAAGGTGTCTACGACTAACATGCTTGCTGATTTTCAAAGAAGCATTCATCCGAAATCGTCCGTTCCTCATGTTTACTTCGCACGTCAACGGGGGGCGAGGACTTTTGAGCCTGGAGTGTACGCATGGCAGAGGAGTACTGAGTATGGCATGTAACATCGTCAGGAGCTCAGATCCCCTCTTGCGGTTTGTGAAACATCATGAAACTGCAGGAGTGGGAGCAGGATTGTTCAAGGCAGCAAAAAGAGGCGCAGTTGAATTTGGTTTCGCATTTGACACCAGGCGTGGAGGCCGGCGGGGTGCTGATGTAGGGTCAGTCACTGAACTTCAGCCAAATCGTCTGAAAGGCCGAACCAGAGCTGCCAAATAAGAAAATCTGTTTCGGCAGCACGTTGATAAACCCCAGCATGGTGTCTTCTATAAAAACATAACTGGATTTATCGACCAGGCAGACATTCAACTTTTTAACGTCAGCCGGGTTTAAGTCAGAGACCGAGGGATTCATTATGATCTGCCAGGATGGTGTTATCCACAACTTGGTCCACCGTAGCCCCGTGTGGCATGTAGAGGTTCCTGATATAAACTGCAGGACCTGCCGTCAGGCGCCGGAATTGCTCATGTACCTACTCTCTGCGTGCCCCATATATGCGATTTCGACCTACATCCACCGGCATAACGCGGCGTTACGAGTGCTATATTACCACCTAAGGCACTCGTACGGGGTAGACCAGACACCAGTGCTGCCTTACGTCCCCGGAGATATTGAGACCGTTGCGAGAACGAGAAATGTCGCATTTATTGGATCTACTCGTTCCCGACTGTCAGGCTGATCTAAGCCAATAAGCCTGACATAGTCCTCCTCGACAATCAAACCAAGATGATGTATGGCATCGAATTTTTGTCCCCTACTGAGAAAAACATCACCTTGAAGGAGGAGGAAATGCGGACTAAATATCGCGATCTGCGATACGATTTCCAAGTGCTGTACCCAGGCTACTCAGTCAAGATGGACTTCCTAATAATAGGTGTACTCGGAGGGATAACCAACCTGCCAAAAATCAGCCGAGTGGCTGGCAGGCCAAATGCATAAGGCAGTCATTCCGGGTTCTCTACGTCTGCTTAGAGCACATTATTCTGCTATCTACAGCCACTAACCCTGCGGGATATGGAGAGTGGCTATGCCAGCGAGACTCTCGTGAGGCGTCGGAGGCCACGGAAGGACTGTCCAGCTTCGGGCGATCGGAAAAAATACTAATAATAGGGACAATGTGGGTAATTGAAAACAGGGGTAGTTGCAAACAGCACACCCTACCGCTAAAAAAACATCTGCAACAATATATACACAGGAATGCAGCTCCATCTTAGTTCATTTGGCGCTATTTAGTTCAGTTGTTGACAAGCGATGTGAACGTGTCTTCTGTGCAGCTCAATTTTAGTCGTTTTTAAACCCGCAAATTGTGTTAGAACAGTGTCAATATTTCACAAGTACGAGGAATTACCTACTAATGAGAAACCCACCGACATATTCGTTGGAAGACTTAGCAAATGCTGTGGTAGACGTTCAGGAAAAAAAGAGAATGTACAAGGAGGCCGGTGCGTTCTACAACATTCCACATTATGTTATTTATAACAGAATTAAGGGTAGAAAAATACCATTGATAAGATGGGAGCTGGTGTGTCTACTACATTGCCAGTCAAAATGAAAAACCATATTGTTAGCTATTTAAAAGCTCGGGCAAACGTGGACTATCCTTACCACAGGCTAGAATTTCTTAATCTTCTACGAGAATATGTGAATTCTCAGCACGTAAGAACCCGCTTCAAAGTTAGGATCCCTGGAGAAGAATGGTATCGTGGATTTATGAAGCGCCATACTTCACTGTCCCTAAAGAAACCTGAACATCTCCAAGAACTAAGGAAAAATGCACGGAAGCGCAAAATCATTTATGTTTTCTATGACAAACTGGAACAAGTTATTGAAAACAATGGCCTTGATAAAACCAGTAAATCCGTGTTTATATTTAACGCCGACGAGGGCTGATTCAATAGTGATCCTTCCATCGTAAGAGAAATAGGATCCAAGGATCAAGCTCTATATCGTGTATCTGGAGGTTCTGAACACGAATCCACAACGGACGGCAAATATTCGCCACCCCTCAACGTCTTTAAGGGGGCTGCTATCCAAGCAAGATGGGTATCTCCAGCGGCTATGCCAGGAACTCTATAGGCTACAAGCAAGAATGGTTGGATGGAGGAGCCGCAATTCTATAATTGTGACAGGAACAGAATTTACCAAACTAAAAAGCCGTACTCCTCTATGATGGCCACCGAAGTCATATAAGTATTCGCATAATTAAAGAGGCATTAAAACATAAAATTGACCTTATTAAGTCATCTGACTGACAAATTACAAGCACTTGATAAGTGTGTTTTCAAATCAATAAAATTCACATGGGATCACAAGTTGGTTGAATACGGAAAAAAGAGAAAGGGAAAAGGCACTGCTCTCACGAAATATTATATCTGGTTTTGACACTACAGGTGTGTATCCTGTAAATAGACAAAAATTTCCTGAATGCGAATTTAACCCGGAGGATTTTAAGTTTTATAAAGAAAAAATATTGCCTTCCCAGACTTTTGCTGAAAATAGTTTGGTTGGGAATCCATTAAATAATAATGAAATTATTAACAAATCATCGATTAATGAAACTGAATCATCATCATTCAACAGTAGGGTACTCCAAACATCTATAGCTAAATCTGCTACATCAGTTGCACAATAGATATGCCTAATATTATTTCTCCAACTAAGGACGAACTGGTATATTTAATTTAGAGTCAGAAAGAGTAAAAAAAAATTATACCCTGTCTAAAACAACTAGCCTATGGGGAAATATTAACTGTTAACGAAGTTTTAAATAGAATGAAGGAGCTTAGAAAGGAGAAGGGAAAAGGAAAAACAAAAGAAATTATGAAAAAATGACGGCTTAGTTAAAACCCCAGTAACAAATAAGAATACTATTCAAATAAACACTATTTCAGAAAAACCTGGAAAAACATCAACTAGCCGTAGTGGATCATCATCATCATCATCTGATGCAAACGAAACATAAATCCCTTGCTGAGACTGAGGACAGCCCTTGAGATGAACAGGTAAAAGAAGAGCCACAAGAACTACAAACTGTAGAAAGGCACAACCTTCATCAGGGGAAATTGTGATAGTTGAATTTAAGGGTGGAAAAGGTTGACAACAAGATACAGATATCCTTGTGTGACCGAAGATATAGATTAGGATGAGAATGAAATTAAGATTATAGCCCTGAAATGTATGGGTAGTACTTGCAAACAATTTGCCATTAAATATACTATCAACAGTTTCGTCAAATTTGACCAAATTATTGGTATAGCACCTGAACCAAGTATTTTTATGAAGGACGAATGAATGTTTTATAAGTCCGAATAAATTGAATATTTTTGAACAGCTATAGATATATTTGATGTTTATAACTTTTAAAAACTGTTTGTTATATTTCATTTTCATAATATATTTTTGAAGTTATGAATATTTTTTATTTTGAGGTAATTGGATACATAGGCATGTTGAAGGATCATACTTTACCCAATTTTATAATCTTTGAAATGTATACGTTTACTCTGGTCTGGTTTGCTACTGCAAACTTCTGTTCTTCTATTAAACATACTTGTTTAATAGAAGAAATGATCCTTGTTCCCTTTTACCCCGATTTAAGGTTTTCCTTTAAATTTCCTGGGGTAAATTGAAACGGATATATATATATATATATATATATATATATATATATATATATATATATATATATATATATATATATATTTCGTGTCTTATATGGATATATAGACTTATCACATGATAGCGAACAGCGTTTATTTTATGATAAAATGGAAACTAGATATTTATTTACAAATTTCAAATACTTGAACGTCATGAAATATCAAATATTGTTACCAGTTACCCACATTGACCCTAATAAGACACCAGTGCTGCCTTACGTCCCCGGAGATATTGAGTCAGTTGTCGACAACGAGAAATGCCGAATTTACTGGAACTACTCGTTCCCGACAGTCAGGCTAATCCAAGCCAACAAGCCTGACATAGTCCTCCTTGATCATCAAATCAAGGTGATATATCTCATCATCTTGAAGGAGGGGAAAAAGCGGACCAAATATCGCGATCTCCGGTATGAGCTCCAAGTGCTTTACCTAGACTACATGGTCAAAGTGGTCGTCTTAATAATCGGTGTAGTCGGAGGGATAAAGCCTACATTGCTCTAGGAACTAAAGACCAGGCTTGCCAAAAATCAGCCGAGTGGCTGTCAGGCCAATTGCAGAAGGTCATTCGGGTCTCTCTCCGTCTGCTTAGGACACACGATTCTGGTATCTACAATCACTAACCCTGCGGGATGTAGGACATGGCTGTAGTTAATACGCCGGCGGGACTCCCGTGAGGCGTCGGAAGCCACGAGAAGACGTCCAGCATCGGATATTCTGAAAAAAAAAATAGTAATAATAATCGTCATCATTTTGAGTATATAGGCATACTATACTTATAGTGATTACGTAAATTCAACTGAATTCAGTATAGTATAGTTATTACATTTTCAAGTAACTGATGCAGTATTTGCAACGTCGCGGACACTAATCTGTATTACTTTAAAGCATTCTCAATTTTAAAGTGAAAATTAGTGGTATAATCACTGCACAGCTTAACCAAAGAATCATTTAAAAGTATAAATAACTGAAAGTGTTCTATTTAAAATTCCTATGACGTCGGTAAATGTTCTGGAACTTTAAAGTTGTGTAGCATATTAGTGACATCTTGAGTTAAAATAACGTAACTTCTACGAAGAGACTTTAAAGTGATTTTTACTACTCCCCACTAGCACACTACTACTCTTTACTAGTTTAAAATGACTACAAAGTATACGTATACCTTGTAAACCTACTGATAAAGTGTTAACACTTTCTTATTCAGACCCAATCGAACATGGCATCGTAGAGCAGTAAAATAACAAAAAAAGTTTTCCTTCATTCATCGACCTTTTATAGAAAGGTTGGTACTATGTTGCAGTTAAGTGTAATCAACAATTTAACAAATTATTTGGTTGATACAGAACCGACCCTTATTCATTGAACCAGATAAATAACCAGGTTAGGAAAATCCACGGGAAAATCGTACATTGCAGTAAAGAACCGACAAATAATGAAATAAAGAATGCATTGATGATTGAGCTTGTGATGTAGTGTTAGTTATTAATTAAAATTTCGCCAGTTAAACAAATTCCTGATAATTGTATCTACATATGTAATTTTTGTACAAAATTTTCTTTCTAAACAATTTTGTTCTAGAGAGCGCGTCTTTTTTATCGAGGTATCATGGTAACATTTTACAGAAAACAAGTACTCGTTTTAATTTTCACATTCAGAGTGAATGCAAAACATCATGGTTTATTATCTATATATTTGATTCAGTCAAGTTAATTTGGACATACTTATTGACTTCAGCTCAATAAGTCCGATTGCAATACATTATATTTTGCTATTCGAACGAGGGAGAAAGCAAAATATACCACTAACAGAGCTGTTCCAAAAATTAATCATTTCTACTACTTGGTTACGTTTCGTTGGCGTAGCATAATCACCTATGTATTTGTTAACACGCAACAGGGAAGGCTCCGGAATAGCAACTACTACGTGATAACTGATAACTATTCCCCATTTTGGTAAATGCTTGGTAGAAGTATCGTTCCCTGTACGTAACAGTCGTTAGTTACGGAAACTTTTTAAGTTTCACTGATGGTAACTACCACCAAAGAGAATAAAAGGATAATAAATCTACGCAACCACGTAGAGACTACTAAATGTACTGCCTGGGATGGGATTTGACAGGTTTACATAAGTATATATGTGCTATCCACTGGACATTTAAAACATTTTCTATACCTACTAGATCTTCACGCAAGTTTTCAGTTTTTCAAAATATTTCAGGAACGAAGCGAGTTATCCCGGTTTTCTTTTTTAGACCCTAAAAGAACATGAAAATCTGCAACTTTTTTTTATAATTTAGTCAACTCTGAATCTCTTCAATGGCGTACATTTTAGAAGTGTATTAAATAAATGCATAAACTGAAAGACTGGTACCAGAGACCATTACACATGGTTTTTGCTGTTACTATTGGGGCCGAGTTAAAGTATACGACTGATTATCTCGTTGTAACTAAGTATGGCTCTATTCAGTGACGCATCAACCACCATATTTTTTTATCAGTCAATGTCATCGTCATTAAGTAAAACCGTATTTTTACGACTTAGTTATGCTTTACCATGTTTTAAAAGTGAAGCAGAAAAAGACTATATCACCGCCAAACTCGATAAAGGGCGGTCTCAACAAGACGTAGCAAATGAAGTTAACTGCAGCAATTAATAACTGCACGATTCAAAAATTAAACCATACTTTTTCTTATAATTGAAATATTTTATAGAACTGTTTTTTTGTTTAATTTTTTTTCTTAAAAAAAATTAATACAACCCCACCAATGATTTGTTATCAAAATAACATAATTGATATAACTCTCGTAAAAACTCCCATTTATAAACATTTTTTCGAAAAAAAAAACCACTAGCCGATAAAAAACGATGCTTTAATTCGGCGCAATAGTATATTTATATATACAGGGTGTTTCAAAAAAACATCCGTCAAATTTTAAAGTATGATTTTTTTGGCGAAAAGTAATTCGAAAACACAAGTTCTGAACGGCTTCGTTTATAAGATACAGGATTTGCAAAGAAATTAAAATTGCTTAGAACTAAAAGACTCAAAAATTAAAAAATAAAAAAACTGTTTTTAAATTTTATTTAATTAGTCGTAATTGACAGCGATAGCTTGTAAATTTTGTTTTTCATAATCATACTATGAATATTTGTCTGGCTACGTTTTTAATTTATTTGGCTGTTTTTTTTTTTTTTCAAATCTAGGTGAGGTCATAGAAATTAAGCAGTAAAACATTTCTTAAAATTTTTCTCCAAAACGGGACAGTGTACAAAAAAAATGCAAGGGATAACTTTTAACTGATTGTACGTAAAAACGCCCACTTATATGATGTTAACATGCGCAAAAATTCATTTTTCGAACTCTTAAGCATTTATGAGATTTTTTTGATTTTCGACACCATGTATTTTATAAACGAAGCAGTTTAGGACATACGTGTATATGAAGTTTTCAACTTATTTTTCTCCAAAGAATTATGTTTTAAAATTTCGCGCATGTTTTTTGAAACGCCCTGTATTTGGAAGCAATAATAGTAAATAATTTATCTCAACTTTTAGTATTTGCAATTACACTTGAGGAGCTTATTTTCCACACGCAATTTTTGACAAAACGTTTACTGAGATATAGATATGTAATTTAACTCGTTTTAATGAACTCTTTTAAAAACCGAGCTCGGTAGCGGAATGGGCCAGAGCGTTAAGTGACAAATGTAGCAGGTTTATTGCCTATCGACTCCCAGGTTCAAATCCCGGGTTTGATTCTGGCAAAGTCGAAGGGTTTGGTTGTGTGTGTCCGCGTCTTTTTCAACCGTGAATCCCCTGTCCGAGCAGCTTTGGTTTGGGGGTTGTCTAATTTATGTGATGTTTTATGTTTTATTATGTTAACCGGTAATTATTTTTAGCAAAATACAGTTGCTGTAATTTAAATACATGATAAATATACTTAGGAGACATATATTTTAGTTATAGAAAATTATGCAGGAGTACCCAAAAAAGTGTTATGCAGAAATTGCGTTTTGAAAATAAGCACCTCACTTGGTCTTTGGTATGTCTAACAACAACCTGTTAGATTAGACCACTAATAGTTAGTTGATATCCGTCTGAAATAAATGAATAAATTAATATTTGGCCAAAATATAGCCTATACAGTGCACAATTTGAAAATTTGTTATAAAACGAAATATGTAATTTTTTACTCAACGCTGTAGAAAAATTAAGTTTTCTTTCAGTAAAATATTTCAATTTATCTAATTTGTTTCAAATCCCTTACTAATAATTGTAATATTGGAAAAAATATTTTTCAGGTTGTTCACCGAGGTCATGTAAGATAAAAATAAATTAAAAACTAAAAATACATATTTAAAAAAAAAAGAAGCATAATAAACAACACAGATAAAATATTATACTTTTCCATTTGTTGACTGTATACTGTCGATTAGAATTAGATTCTTCAGTGGACAGTAATTGTATCTAAAGTAATTTACAAGAGTATTGTTGATGTACATAGGGTATTGGTTAATATACATTCAGTAGTTCGAGTGATAAATGTGAGTAAAGTTTGTTTAATTTTGTTCGCAACATATAGGATATACTTTTTTCTCTCAGAGAGTGATAATTGATATCTAATGTAGAATCATTTGTTTAGCAGATGTCAAATTTAATTGTTTCACTATCTTCCAAAAGATTTTTAAACTTTTAAAGATAAGAGTTGTATTTTAATCCTCCTTATTTAATGAAGAACAAAACTTACGAATTAAATGAGGACTTAACTAGGTTTATAATGATTGACGGATGCTAATAATTAATTTGAAGAAATTACAGATTATAATGAATTGCTAATTTTAAATACTATGTATACAGGGTGTCCAACCCTTCTATCTTGGTGATTTCTATTGAATATGCGCTCTGTAGCTCTAGCACAATTATCGTTTTTAAAATAAATGCTGACAATTTCAATTCTTTCCTGAAGGGTATAAACCATTTTGAAAACTCACTCTGGTAAAATGTATCTCAATTTAAAATTGGTTGTGAATAAATTATTGTTCAAGGACTATCAAATACTTATGAGTTTTTTATTATTCTAAAACTAAACGGACAAGGAAAGCGTTTTTGGTCGAAAAACTTCGTGTTGATTTGAGAGCGTTATAAAATGTAGTTTTTTTTATAAATTCCAGTACCCAGTGCCGTATATTTTAGATTTTTTAAACGATTTCGATTGTGTGTAATCATCAAAAATAAAATTATTTTCCTTAAGAACGAATCGATAAAAGTTAAAAAAAAATACACAGTTATGTAGGGAATTGAAAGACCTTTCAAAAGATGTATCATTCGACCCCCCTTGCCAAGTATTACATTAAAATATGTCCTCCTTGGAAACAAGGTCGACGTGTTTCACCAAATTTTCAAAAAATTTTCATCTCCAAAGTTATTCAGGGTGCCTACTTTTTGCTTGGGACACCCTGTATATATATATATATATATATATATATATATATATATATATATATATATATATATATATATATATATATATATATATATATATATATATATATTTAATCGGGAAACTTAGAGAATCCATAGTTCTAACAGTCCACTGCAGACTTAGGAGGCATCTATCACTGATAGGTATTGAGGAAGACCCTACATGTCTAGGATGCGGGAGTGGTGAAGAAATATTTTACCACTTCCTGGGACAGTATGAAGCGTTTGGGCGCCTGAGATATTGTATCTTCGGTTCTCAGGTGCTTTTAAGAGATGAGATGAGCTCCCTCACAATGAGTGACATCCTAACCTTCGTTAGAAGGTCGGAAAGTTTCGACGAGGGAACAAGAAAAGCACATGGCTGAGGGGACAGCTGGGGGTTAGTAAAATGGGCCCGTCTGCGACCTTGCCTTCTTTCTAACTGAAATCTCAGCTAATCTAAGTTGTTTTACGGTTACACTGCAGAAATAAAAGCATAATTTCATTGGATGCAGTCTCCGTAACTGTAAAACTACTTAGATTAACCGACATCTCAGAAGGAACGCATCTACTGTTGCGAAATTCGGAAGGTGCAAATTGCGGACACCTCGAACCATAGATTTTATCTCGCCATTCGAAATTATATTTTGCATTACATGCAAAACCATGTAATTTTTTTAAACGGTTTTCAATTAACAGTTAATTGATAAGTATGGGGATGAATGAAATTGATATGAGTTTAACTCAAACACGTTGCATTCTATCAAAAAAATTTTAAGAAAACTTTTTACATATTAATGACAGCAAATGTCGAAAAGAAAGAAAAAAATAGCCTAGGCCAGTGTCGGCTCGTTTTTTTTTGGGAAGAATATTATTGACACCCCCTACCGTCACGCCTCTGGTTGGAATGAAGACATGAAAACTATGATGAGACGTGTACTGATATTCGCAACGTTCATCTTCCTAATTTCATAACAATATTTTAATTATATCCAGAGAAATATGGGAAAAACTGAAAATAAATTAAAAGTTCAACGCCCTCTATTTCGAAAACTAAGCATCGTTACCTATAGATGTATATCGCAAATCCAATTTTTTTTTTGGAGTGTTCTATCGATTCCTTAAATTTCCGATAAATCTGGCCTACCATGTACATCAATATACAGGATGTGTATTGTGTACTATATCATTCTACAGCGTGTAACCTTTAAACGATTTATAAAAATGAAAAACGTAAACAACAAGTTTTTCATTCTATGCGAGCTACATTTAAATGTTTTCGAACAAAAGATCATGCGTTTATTTTCAAGACTTTAAAAAAATTTATACAAAATGAACCATATCTTCTTGGTTTATAAATAAAATAATAAGTAATATTTAAACAATTTCCAAGAGAGGAATATCCCCCGGTATATAAATAAAATACTCATAACATTAGTCAAGAGAGAACCTTATAATCTAGGTATATAAAGACATATTAAGCGATAAGTGTATCCCTCTGGTGATCAGTGCTACTACCCGTCAGACATCACTGATATCTTAGTGACTGATAGCGACCTACAAAGCAGGTACCAAGAGCTGTGACCTCTAACCCTGGTGGGCTAAACTATACACCGAATAAGATTTATAGGAAACAACTACGCAGCGGACAAAAACCCCTACTTGCGTTGAATTTAACCTGCAAGTTTTGTTTGATAGCACTCTGTCCTTTTCCTAACCGTCCGTCCAACAATTATTATAAAAATTTTTGCTAAATCCAGCACTACAGGTTTCCTTTTTTTGGACATTTTCGTATTAATTTTACGGTAGCAGACATAGTTCGCAAGAATTATGTCGAGTAAATATAAATTAACGTCTTATTCACACTCACTTTAAATGCTGCATACTGTATTATATTTTACTTTACTTGGGGTAATGCCACATGTTTACATACAGTTGAATTCATAGAAGGATTCACAAGTGCATTTCGCCACGTTTTTATGAAGCGAGTTCGGGGAAGGTCTTGTGCAGTCGCCTGCCAAGTTATCCCTCCAAAAACAGTTTATAATGTTTTATTACTGTACCTACCTATTTACGCAACAAAATCATAGACGGATAATTGAAGGTGACGAATAATCGAGTGACGGTTAATCGAGGTTCTACTGTACATATATAATGTTACGCCACTGGACTGTGTAGACTGGTTAGATAAGACTGGAATTGTATGGGAACGGCCGGGAATATTCTGGAGTGCTCTAGACCGGGTGAATGGATGTATAAATAAGATGCACGGTGGGCCGAGACTTAATCTTAAGTTGAACGTGAGTGAGTAAAGAAGAAATAAGAAAGAGACTTATAAGTGTTCAAGTGTGATTATAGTTAAGACAGTAATTAATCTGTTGTTGTTAATTGTTAATTAGTACATAAATAAAGTAGTGAATAAGTGTTACCTGGACTTTCAATCAACGAATCTACGAGCAGAGGTGTTTGTGTGGATAGCAAACACGTAACAATTTGGTGTTGGAAGTGGATTGGAAGAGAAATTTCTGGAATATTCGAAAAGGTTCTACAGGTTCTTCTCTAAAATTAGTGGTAACACGGAGAATTAAGCTACTGGACAGTGTTTGGAGGACTATTTCTGGACAGAATAGTGACTTTAAAGTGGATTTTTGAGAAGTTCTAGAACAT
This sequence comes from Rhamnusium bicolor, assembly GCA_029963845.1. NCBI lineage: Eukaryota > Metazoa > Arthropoda > Insecta > Coleoptera > Cerambycidae > Rhamnusium > Rhamnusium bicolor. Next base: position 72,103 of record JANEYF010000941.1, read on the forward strand.
TCGATTTAGAAATAGCTGCAAATACGCGAGTGCCGCTAGTTATAACGTGTCGTGGACTGAGAAAAAGGACTACTAGTGCAATTTCGGGAAAATTCTAGAACATTCTGTTTGGAAACTACAGCAGATACGTGAATTGTGTCGACGGAAACGTGTTGTAGACTTAAAAACAAGACAATAAGTGACTTTTTGTGACAATTCTAGAACGTTCGATTTGGAAACTACAGGAGATACGTAAACTGTGTTAACGGAAACGTGTTATAGACTCGAAACAAGACTTATTAGTGATATTTCGTGAAAATTCTCGAACATTCCATTGGACAATTAGTGGAGATAAGTGAATTTTGTCAACACAAAAGAAGTATAGACTCTAAATAAGACTTTCTAGTGCTATTTCGAGATTTTTCTGGAACATTCCATTATTAAAATAGACGTGATATCAACATTTTACGGATTTTATAGTGTAATAAACTTTATTTTGAACTGATTTACGTGTCGTGAGTTAATGCCAACAACAAGAAGCATGGCGGAGAAACAAACACAAGACTTACTTGCAGCATTGGTGCAACAAAAGAAGAACAAGAGAGAAGACGACAAGAAGAAAAAGAAGAACAAGAGAGAATACGACAGAAAGAGAAAGACGAACAAAGAAAAATTATGGAAGATCAAGAAAGAAAAAGACAGGAAGAAAAAGATGACTTAAGAAAAATGATGGAAAGCCTGGAAATAGAACGCCAGGAAGAATTGAGACAAATTATGGAGAGACTGCTTCAAGTCATGCTCTCGGTAACTGAACAATTGAAAGAAGATGTACTGGCTGAAGTCATGGAAGTTAAAGAAGAAGTCAGTGAAGTTAGAGGAAAGTTTGAGGAAGAAATAACTGAAGTTAAAGGAAAAGTCAGTGAAGTTGAAGGGGAGATAGCCCGGTTGAAACAACAATTAAGAGAGAAGGGAGGCCAATTGGTACTATCGTCTGGTACTAGATTACAACCACCTTCCCTCGACGGTCAAAGTTCATGGTCAACTTATAAGAGACAGTTCGAGGCAGCTGCACGTTTAAATAATTGGAACGATGAGGAAAAGCAATAGCATTGGTATTAGCACTAAGGGGCCAAGCAGACCTGCTCCAAACAATTCCTGCCGCACAGCAACAAAACTTTAGCATTTTGGAGGCAGCGTTAGAACTAAGATATGGCGACCAACATCTCGCCCAAGTATATCAGGCTCAGCTCAAATCACGCAGACAACGAGGTGGAGAAAGCCTCCAGGAGTTCGAGGCTGCGGTAGAGAGATTAGCCCATCTAGCCTATTCTGATGCACCAATGGAATTTCAACAGCAGTTAGCAGTTGGTACATTTATTGATGGAGTAAGGGACCAGGAAGTCAGGCGAATTCTTAAGTTGGCCAGGCATAAGCTTAGTAGTGAGGCTTTAGTACATGCACTGGAGATTGAGGCTGCTTATGAGGATACCACACAACCAAATCAGAGAGTACGAGCTGTGAGTGTGGAGGAAGACAAGCCAGACAACACAACACAAAACCTGATATCTGATCTACACAAGATGTTGACCCAACTACTGACAAAATCGAACTCCCAGCAGAGACAAGACCAACAACGAAGTAGTGGGAGGCCGACTGGAGACATCCGTTGTTATATGTGTGGCAAATTGGGCCATATTAAGAGGAAGTGTCATGAGCTCAACATTAAAGATCCGAGACAAACCCAACAACAAAGTAGTGGGAGACAGAGTGGAGGACGTATGCGCTGTTATAAGTGTGGCAGAGTGGGTCATATTCAGAGTAACTGTCGTCAGCGCATCCCTGAGAGGGTCGCAGTAATGGAGAAGCCGCAGGAAAACTGGCGAGCTGGTACTTCGCGGAATATAGCAGATGGCCTTTTCAAAAGACCTTGTCAGAAAGACTGCAAGCCTTGCTACCGTAAGGAAGAACAACAGAATGTACAAATAATGAAGACCGTTAAGATTGATGTTCCGGATTTAAACGCAGTTAAACGATAACGAAACTGGTCCTATTCTGAAATGGAAAGAAAGAGGGACCCGACCCGATTGGAAGGACATTTCAAATAAATCAGTGGGGCTGAAGGCTTTATGGGCACAATGGGACTCCCTTATAGTAGAGGATGGACTGCTGAAGAGAGCGTGGGAAAGTCCAGATGGGAGGAAAGTTACTTTGAAATTGTTAATCCCCAGGTGTCACGTAGCAGATGTACTTCAGCAAGTGCATAATGAAACGTCTGGCGGACATTTTGGCATCAACAAAACTCTCACTAAAGTACGCGAACGATTCTACTGGGTGAACAGCCGCCAAGATGTGGAAGCTTGGTGCCGCAAATGTGAAGTTTGTGCGGCAAGTAAGGGGCCACGGACAAGAAGTAAGGGCCAAATGAAACAATATAACGTAGGGGCTCCTTTTGAGCGAATTGCGATCGACGTAGCTGGTCCATTCCCCGTGACAGATGATGGGAACAAATACATCTTAGTTGCCATGGATTATTTCAGTAAGTGGCCTGAAGCTTATGCCATACCCAACCAAGAAGCAGCCACTGTCGCTCAAGCTCTGGTAGATAATCTAGTATGTCGATTTGGCGTGCCCCTAGAATTGCATTCGGATCAAGGAAGAAACTTTGAATCAGGGGTGTTTCAGAAGATGTGTCGCCTACTGGGAATTCATAAGACAAGAACAACAGCCCTACATCCACAATCAGACGGAATGGTGGAGAGATATAATAAAACCATGGAGGAGCACCTATCCAAAGTGGTTGAGAAACATCAGAGAGATTGGGACCGTCACTTACCTCTTTTCCTTATGGCATACAGGGCCTCCATTCATGAAACAACAAAACAGACACCGGCTCGCGTGATGTTTGTACGTGAGATTAGACTGCCATGTGACTTGGTGTTTGGCACACCGGATGAGGAGCAACTTTCCGTAAATGACTACGCCGATGAAGTTGGTGAACGGCTAAGGAACATTCATGAGCTGGTACGAGACCGAATTGCCATAGCAAGTGATCGCATGAAGGCTCGTTATGATCTTAAGGCGAATTCAGGAGGGTTCCAGGCTGGAGATTTGGTTTGGCTATATAACCCACAAAGAAAGAAAGGCAGGTCCCCGAAGCTTCACCCGCCCTGGGAAGGTCCTTACACTGTGGTCACCAGACTAAACGACGTTGTATATAGAATTCAGCAAAGTCCAAAATCCAAGCTGAAGGTGGTGCATATTGAGAGACTAGCCAAGTATGCAAGGAACTATGAATTGCCTGATCGGGACGTTCAGGCTTAAGGAGGGGGCAGTGTTACGCCACTGGACTGTGTAGACTGGTTAGATAAGACTGGAATTGTATGGGAACGGCCGGGAATATTCTGGAGTGCTCTAGACCAGGTGAATGGATGTATAAATAAGACGCACGGTGGGCCGAGACTTAATCTTAAGTTGAACGTGAGTGAGTAAAGAAGAAATAAGAAAGAGACTTATAAGTATTCAAGTGTGATTATAGTTAAGACAGTAATTAATCTATTGTTGTTAATTATTAATTAGTACATAAATAAAGTAGTGAATACGTGTTACCTGGACTTTCAATCAACGAATCTACGAGCAGAGGTGTTTGTGTGGATAGCAAACATGTAACAATAATATTGGCTTAACAGATTTCTGCCTTACCCAAATCAGATTTTTATTCTACAGACAAGTCGGTTAAATAACAATGTAACACATAAGTGATGGTCCCATCATCCGTGTAACAGTTTACAGGGGCGAAACAAATTCTTGATTTTTGGACTTTATACTGTTTTATAAAATTAAAGAATTGACGTTTCGACAAAAAATTTTATCATCTTCAGGGCTATAATCAAGAATCTTACTGAAAAATAATTAAGCAACTAGGAATAAATTCTTATACTTTAGTTTAAACAAAATAAATTAAAATAAAGGCTTGCCATCGAGGTTAATATATTTATTGTTTATGTTATTAAACTTTTGGGGCACCCTGTACACAAATTTTTTTATTTCTTTTTTGTGGAAACAATAAATATGGTGAGATTTGAGGAGGAAATTTCAAGCCTTTATATGACTACCCCCCTGTAGATGTGCTAGTTTTAAAAGAGGTAGTGCTAGACTGTGCTACAGGCTCATTCGTACCTAGTTTCATTTAGCATAAAATCTTTTTATTTCATACTTGAAATGTAGGTATTTAATTTTATTGGCCTGCTAGAGTAAATATTACTTGTTCGTTCTTCTGTTGTCCTACTTCTGAAAAAAAGAAATTAGGCACTCCCTAATTTCTTGAAATTAACCTAATTTTTCGTCATATTTACCCAGTTTGGAGTTAATTTTGGAACACTGTATTGCATCCTACATTTTAAACTAATAAAATAATGAAAATATTGTTATACTATTTTGCTAAATTAAATTAATTCTTTATTTTAAATATTAATTATTTTTAGGAGAGTAGCGCAAACAAACATAATGACTACGCAGTTAAGAAATATTATTGGGCCCATATTCCATGCAGTGGTTTGTAGTCATCATATCTATGCCATTTCGTATTCAAATAAAGAGAAAGATTTTAGTCAAGTGACTGATGAGAGAGTCCTGGACTTGAATGAGTTTGCTCCTGTATACTTTACGGCATGGAACATGGTAAGTATTTGTAATGCAGTTCACTAAATATATTTTATTTATTACTATCCACTTTTTTTATTCACCTTAACAGTCCAATGAGGTGCAGTGCCATCTTAACAGTTTAAGTTCTCCAAGGCACTCAGTTCCCCAAATTTATAAGAAGTTTAAGTTACATTAACAAATACAAAGAGTGTAACACTAAATAGACTAGTAGAATTTTTTTATATTTTTTTTGAAAGATTATGTATGGACGAAAGTAAAGTAAATACTATTTTTTTCGTTAGATATAATATTTTGTAATAAATATTTATATTTTTAATTATTGAAAAAAGGTACGAATATAGTCATTTATCTATTAGATAAATTCAAATATATATTTAACGTCGAATTTTATTAGAAACATAAGATCTTTAATTAATTATGCAATAAAAATAAAATAAGACAATGTGAGAAATAACCGTTTATTAAATACTAAACTACATTTCAGTTACACAATTTGTTCTATTATATATTTCTGTTCCGAGTTGTTTGGACTTTCTATATAATTTTCATCAGTACTTTCGTATTCATCTTAACAACATTATCAATATTACTTTCTAAATCTCCGATTACATTCAAGTCTTGTGGATCATTAAGTTCATTAAGGTTGATAATATTTTCACATCTTTGCCAATATATATTCCACATATTATAAAGCATCGTAGTCAATCCTTCTGCAGCAATAGGTTGATCTACAACCTTTTGAGCACCTGCAAGTAATGATTTTTAGAACATTGTCTGATACTGGATTACCTTTCAAGGATGTGAGAATTAAACCATTATTTATCCTACCCCACGCCCTAGGTGGACTATGGGGTGGGATCTTCGAGACGCATAGTTCTGTTATGCCAACTTTGAACTTGGTACTTGTTAATCAACAAGTTTAGAGTGTAAACTTATAACATAACCATCTGTACAAAAAAATTTATATCTATTATAAAAGTTGTGTGAATGGCAATAATAATGGTAATGGTGGAAGAGGTTGACGCGTGGCAATTAGGCCGCAGACGGGCACTTTTTACCAACCTTCAGCTGTCCTCTCAGCCATGTACTTCTCTTGCCTTCTCGTTGAATCTTTCCGATCTTTCAATGAAAGTCAGGATGTCACTCAATGCGAGGGAGCTCACCTCCTCCCTTAGAAACACCTCAAAAGATTCTATGCCTTAGGCGTCCGAACGCTTCACAATGTTCAAGAATGCGGTAAGATGTTTCTTCATCACTTCCACTCTTGGGCATATAGGGTCTTCCTCAACACCAATATGTGATAGATGTCTTCTGAGCCTGCAGTAGCCTATCAGAAATTCCGATTAAAAGACTCAGAATCTTTCGACTCCGGCCCAGTAACCAGGGCTATCTCGAATTGTTTGGCCCTGTCACAAAATTTTAAATTTGCTTACAGACCCTGTTGGTCTTCCAATGCGTCCTCAGTGTCTCATAGGCCCACTCATCGAGGGCCGTCGTGACCTGTCTTCTCGTGATTTCCAAAATACGCTCTGGTTCGAGGCGGGGCTCTTCTGCTCTAAGTCTAGCCAATTCATCGGTCTTCTCGTTACCTGAAATCCCAGTATATCCCGGGACCCACACCAGTCTCACTTGTTTGTGCCTGGAAAGCTCTTCTAGAGCGTCACCGCACTCCTGTACGAGAGCTGATCTCATCCTGGGGGAGCACACAACTTTGAGAGTAGCCTGGCTCTCGAAGTAGATGTATACCATTTCTTCCGCACAGTTCCTTACCTTGTCCCTACCTCCCACCACTATGATGATGTAAATCTCTGCCTAGAAGACCGTGGTGTATGATCGTAGAGTAAAGCTCTTCTGGGCTTCTCTACCTTCCAGATATATTTCCACCCGGGAGGATAGTCTGACGACTACATGAGGATCGTCTGCGTAGCACACCAAAGAGTCCGGGGGAAGTCAATTCTTCCTTCACTCCACTCTTCCCTACTGGAAAGAGTGAGAGTATATCTCCTTTCCAACCAAGTTGGAAGACTTAGTCTCTGGACTTTTGCCAGCTTTCGGGATGTGATTGCTCTGTCCACGCCCGGCCATCAGACTACAGATCCATATTGGAGTCTTGGTCTGATGACCGCCGTGTACAGCCAATGTAGGATCTGTGGTTTGAGACCCCAGTTGCTACCGTCCGGTGCAATTATCAGAAGGTTGCAATCGACTTTTTTATGACTGGTGCCCTAAAACCCTCTATTTTTCTTCTTTTAGTGAAAAGGACCATTTTAGTCTTTATGGGATTAACTGAGAGATCTGTTTCACCACACCATATCTCTATTATTCTACAGGTTACCTGCATTCTGTTGCAAACGACGATGTTTAGAAAACGTCCAGTCACAAGGACCAGCCCGTCGTTCGCATATTCCTGCGCATAGAATTCCTTCCGAACCTAGGCGCTCCATGACACCATCCATTATTAGACACCATAGGTGGGGTGATAGGCAGCTGTGGACAGACGGCCCACACCCCAACGTCCAATTGATAGTCTCCAGCGCAGATTTCACCCATCTGACCAATATTGGAGCAGGGCCCCTAGTCTGATGGATGTCGCAGATAGTAGTGTTTAGTGCCTTGTTAAAAGCTCTTCTACCTTAGACACGACAGCGTATAGGACTGTCTCTGTGGACCTCCCTCTTATATGCTTGTTGATTTTTGTGGAATGGGTACTTAACTAGGCCCCCCTCCATCAGATATCTATCCATTATCCTTTCCAGTACTTTTGGAGTGAAGGACGTGATAGTGATCACCCTAAATGATTTGGTAACTGTGTAGTCCTTTTTCCCCACTTTTGGGATGAAGATGAAAATTCGTGTGAAATTATGTAAATGAACGTGGGACGAATTTTGACTTTTTTATACTTATTTGTATGAATATTTATAAAGAACCTTTATTTACATTCAAAATCTAATTTAATAAAAATACTCTTAGAGTTACATTTTTATAATGTATTTCAAAATAATAAAAAATAAACAGACTACCTAATACAAACAATTAGAATTGTTTTGGAAAATACGTGTTCTTATTTATTAAATTTATAAATTAACTAAAAATAATTTTAAAATCTATCAGAACTATTTCTATGGTAAATTCAATTTAGAGAAATGTTTGACTTTTGATGTTTTTTTATAAAAATGACAGACAAAGAGTTTTTTTAATTGTTTTCCAAAAATATTTTACCTTTTACCCATAAAAAGGGAGGTGGAGGGAAGTATAGGACACTTTGTTCAGGATATTTTTTGGATCTACGTAGATAAAACTATTCCCGGTAAACTCTCTTTGCTTATTATTTTTTTAATCTATTTCTATTAGTATATGAAGGTAGAAACAAGGCTGTATCTTTATTAATATTCCTCAAATAAAAAAAATTATACATTAAGATTTTTTTGCTCCTGAAACAACAATTCAGATGAACCACTATTTCTATTGAGAACGAACAATTATGAACACCAGTAAAGAAATTAGGAGAATGGAAATTAAACAGAATTTCATTTTCAGATAATTCAAACAATTTATTTCTTGTTAGCCGTGCTGTACGACGTTCTCCATATTTGTTCGAAGAAGAAAAATCTCAAAGAGAAAATAATGTTATACAAGGGTTATATCTTTACCAGCTTAGTTTTTCCATGTTCTTTATTCGTTTCTGCGATGTTTTGGAGTGTATATTCCATCGACAGAGAATTGGTCTTTCCAGAGGTTCTGGATGAACACGTTCCAGATTGGTTGAATCACTCACTGCATACAAATATTGTAGTATTTTTGGTAATAGAAGTATTAATCGTGAACCAACTGTTACCAACATTTAAATCAGCCTTCATTGGTTTGACCATATTATCCGGAATTTATCAACTACTGTAAGTACGTACTTAAATCTTTTAGTTTTCGAATAGTTAATATAAAATCAAATACTCCCATATTAATGTGAATATCCAGACATATTCCTAACAGTTATAATGAAATTAAGCAATACAGCAAAATAAGATATTTTTACTAATTCGCTAAACTCAGTCAAAACAACTACATTTCTAGAAACATCAAGAAAAAATTATTATTTATATATTATTTAAAAATTTTTTTTAAGAAAATTATTGTAAATTTGTTTTATTCATTTATTTATTTGTTTCGAAATGTACTGAATGCATTAACAAGAAATCTATAATAATAAAAAAAAAAATTTTTTTGTGGAGAATTTATAATCCCTAAAATTGTTTTTTTTATCTTTTAAATAAATAATTGGATTAATCTTAGGATTAGAAGTACTTATAAATATTTAAATAAAAATTTTTGTTTACTATAAGTTATTTAAATAAATATTTGTAGTTTTATTTTTATTACAGATTTTTCATCACTTATTTCAAATCTGGACGATGGATTTATGGACTCTTTAATATTTTCAGCTGGACTGAACGGATAGCTTTTATGTGTTCCAATTATTTATTTACCGTTATTGTTATGAAAATAGGGATAAAAATACAAAACTTTAAACATAGTTTAGTTAGACCTTCTATAAGACAAAAAAATTAATAAATATTAATGAATCTCGTGATGAATGATCTCAAAGTAATGTTGAACACGATCAGTAGTCTTAAAATTAAAAAAAAAAACTAAATCAAGAAAGGAATGCTGTTAATTATTCACAATATTTAGTGACAATATTGCCCGATTGACAAAAATGTATTCATTATTTTTGGTATGTATATTCATTTGTGTCAAATGTTTTTGAAACAATAACGTAAAAGTGGAGATTTGTGATATTATATACTAATTGATTTAATTAACGAATTTATTTTTGTAATAATTGTACATTGTGCTATTTCGATACAAATATTATTATTATTCACACAAAAATTATATTAATAGATATTTATTTAGAATGAGAAGACAAAGTTAAAACACGGTTAAGTTTTAATTTAATAATTAATTTATTGTAATTTAATTGTTAACTTATTATTAATTTAATTGTCAAGTTTCTTCTAATAAAAATTATATGTACAATATTGATTTTTTGTAGGTGGATCGGTACCTTGATAGAAATTTAAAAATATATGTTATGCCTACTGCTACAGACAGTACGCATCATGTTCTCTAGTAGGTACTACAAATAATAATTGCAGTTAATAATTTGTTATTTATTATTTGTATGAGGTAGGAAATATATATTGCCCAAAATTTTATTTTAGAGTTTTAGTTTTATCATTAGATACAGGGTGTCCCAGATTTAAAGTGACAGAGTAATGCGTGATAGAGCACACGGCTGAGTTCAACCCCTCCCCCAAACTTACCCCTGAATGTTAACCATTCTTGAGACACATGGCGTTTTATCTTTTTTGACTGTATAGTGGGCCATATTTCTTGAACGGCTTTAAATACTTGAATAAAATTTGGCACAAATATTATTTTTAATTCAATCAGAATAATTCACTATAGAAAAATTCCAGGAACGGACTCAATTTTTATAATGTTGCTTGATAATATCACCCTGTGATCATTTTTTTGTAAATATTAGTATACGTTTAAAAAATCAATGGATCAGTGTATAGAATATTGTCATAATATTTGATGGCACGTTTAAGGTTATTTTCCAATAAATTTTCAAAAATATTGATATTAAATCCTATAAATTAGGCAATCAACTAACTAACGTCACTATTTTATTAATTATACTTAAATACCCTACACTAGTTAAGCATATTTATTTTTTTGGCAAGACGTACACATTCAATGAAAAATTAAAGGTTTGTGCAGGGCTAGACTTGCTTAAAATTCCATGACTAAGTACATTTTATTTAAATTTGTTATTCGCATTATGTAAATCATTTTTGAAATTCAATAACAAGAGTCTAAAAAGTTAATATTGCTAAGAAAAGCTTCTTATGTTTTTTTATATGCAGCATTTCTAAGCTTTTTTAAGTTTACAATTCCCGTTCAAAATATTGTTACGCTACTGGACTGTGTAGACTGGTTAGATGAGACTGGAATTGTACGAGAACGGTCGGGAATGTTCTGGAATATTCTAGACCCTGTGAATGGATGTATAAATAAGCCGCATGGTGGGCCGAGACTCAGTCTTAAGTTGTACGTGAACGAGTAAAGAAGAAATAAGAAAGATACATAACTTATGTGTTCAATTGTGATTATAGTTAAGCCATTATTTAATCTACTGTTGTTAATTATTAATTAGTTAATAAAGTAGTGAATAAGTGTTACCTGAACTTACAATCAACGAATCTAGGTGTTTGCGTGGATAGCAAACAAACAATTTGGTGCTGGAAGTGGATTGGAAGAGAAATTTCTAGAATATTCGAAAAGGTTCTACAGTGTTCTTCTCAGAAATTATGGTAACACGGAGAATTAAGCTACTGGACAGTGTTTGGAGGACTTTTTCTGGACTGAATAGTGACTTTAATGTGAATTTTCGAGAAGTTCCTAGAACATTCGATTTAGAAATAGCTACAAATACACGAGTGCCGCTAGTAATAACGCGCTGTAGACTGAGAAAAACGACTATTAATGCATTCTCGGAAAAATTTTAGACATTCTATTTGATAACTACAGGAAATACGTGATTTGTGACGACGGGAACGTGTTATAGACGTAAAAACAAGACTATAAGTGACTTTTCGTGAAAATTCTAGAACATTCGATTTAGAAACCACAGAAGATACGTTAAACTGTGTTAACGGGAACGGGTTATAGACTCAAAGCAAGACTTAGTAGTGGGATTTCGTAAAAATTCTCGAACAATCCATTACACAATTAGTGGAGATAAGTGAATTTAGTCAACACAAAATTTGACTCTAAATAAGGCGTTTTAGTACTGTTTTGATGTTTTTTCTAGAACAATCCATTATTAAAGTAGACGCGATAGATACATTTTATGGACATTGTAGGGTGGTAAACTTTATTTTGAACCGATTTACGTGTCGTGAGTTAATGCCAATAACAGGAAGTATGACGGAGAAACAAACACAGGACTTGCTAACAGTGTTATTAGAACGGATGAACGATCAAAAAAGAAAAAATAAAAAATAATATTTGTACCAAATTTTATTCAAATATTTAAAGCCATTCCAGAAATATGGCCGACTACAGTTTTTGTCAAAAACCATATCCTATATATCAAAAACGGTTAATATTCAGTGGTAAGTTTGTGGGTGTTTTGAACTCAGTTACGTGTGCTCTATCTTCTATTACACTATATGTCACTTTAAATTTGAGACACTCTGTATGTCTCTCGAAAATCTAGATCACACTACTACTCTATTTTGTAATTTAAGCAAAATATTCGACTGTTTGACATGGGGCATCAAATTTGACACTTAGTGGAAATTATGCTAAAGTCTTAACTAAAAGAAAGGTCAAACTGTAAAAATAAATGTGGAATCATCGGAAAAATTACAACTAACGATAGGAGTAACACAAGGATCCATATCAGGTCCACTATTGTTTATCATATACATTAACGACTTCCCTAAAAGTGTAAGATTTCAAAATATATATGTTATTATATGCAGAAGACATAAACATTTCAATTAATAATAGTACCTAACCTAGATATTTTAACAACAACAACATGCAGTCAAATGTTCTAAGCAGTAGTTTATTGCAAACAATTCAATTAATAATAGATCAAAAGTTGTTAAGTGTTTTTTGTTTTGAAGTAGAGAATTAATTAATTAAAAAAAAAAGTTGGCCCGTCGGTATGAGAGTGGCCAGAAGTATTGTACGTGGTTTTTGCGTTTTGTGAGGGTAGTTCGGTTACAAGGGTTGTTAAGGGCTTTTGTTTTCAAGTAGAGAACAGTGGGTGAAATTTGTTTTAAACAAAAAGTGAAGTCGCACGTCGTTTATTTAGTGGAGTGAGAGAGGTTCTTCTTTTCCCTTTGTCCGAGGGCTGATCAGGAGGAAGGGTGAGTTCTATGTTTGCATTTGTCAAAAATAAGTATACATACTAACCAGTGGGGTTCGTACTTAAGTATAAATTTAAATTAAATTTTCAAGAAAAAAAAAGGTTGAGTTTATTTGGCTTACAGGGCGGAACTATACCTTGATTCACCATTTACATTTTTTTTTGTGTGTGTACTGGTTTTTGTTTTAATAGTCCTCTGGAAGCAATATACAGAGCGGCTCACGATTAATAGTAAGTCTTATTTTAGAGGAAGGATATTAAATGGGTTAGGGTCCCGAATTAGTTTAATATAGGAGTGTTATCTTGCCTAGTTAATTAGCTGAAAATTTTGTAAAAAGCTCTCGTCGTTGACGTAAGTGAACTATTCGTCTTAATGATTGTTATTTTTATTTTTTTTATTGGGTTTGTTTTTCATCCCTAGTATTAAATGTGCTATGAAACCGGTTATGTTCACGTAAATCTAGTGGCTTTTTGTTTTTTTTTGTTTTGTGTGTTCACGTTCACGTTACGGACGCCGGTAGCTATTTATCTTAAATTTAATTGTATTGTCTGGTTGGGTGCCTAATTGGCTTTAGGAAAACTAAATTGATTTGGTTATTTGAGTCCAGCTACTGAAAACCAAGTTGTTGAATTGCTGATTTAGGCCTGTAACCACATTATTTTTGCATATGTCAGTATAGTTATTTTATATTTTCCTAGGTTACCATTTTCATGCAGGTAACCACATTATTTCGCCTAGGTAAGTATATTTATATTATTAATTTTTTTCCTTCTTCTCACAAAAGTAATATACTCATTGATTCACTGTTTGCTAACCTGTAACTACATATATTATTTTGTGTCAATGTACCTATCTTTCCTACGAAGTCAATTTTTTTTCTCTCCCATCTCAACTTCACCATAAAAGCCCACACATATAAGCCGTAGCCGGGCTCTTGCCCTCCGTTGGCGCCTTTTCTTAATTAACTATTAATTTTTTTTTTTTGTTTTGTTGGTTGAATTCATTATATCCGAGGTCAGGCGGAAATTTAAACTTACCTGACCTGATGGCAGCTACGATACCCTTACATCGACGACCCGCCCCCCAAATCAAGTGGAGGAGCGATCTTTGTGTGGAGTCCGTGCCGGGGGGGGGGGACATTAAATTACATGCTTTTATTGCGTAAAGCGATATTTTAAATTTCTCCACAAAACAGCAGTGGAAATATTGTGGAATTATGCTTGTAGAGGTAATTAATATGGGAGAACCTAGAAATGAAACAAATCAAGATATTTTATTTTGTATATGTGTGTAAATACCAAATTTTTAAGGTCAATGTTAAGGGACAAATGCACCGTTCATACTTAAACCGGCTTATGATTAAAACTCGCTTAACCATCGATTTTGGTATACACCGTTGTGATAACAATTGTTTAGCTGTTACGGTTGATTTCAATAAAAACTGGTACACTTTCTTTTAGCTATGTAAATCATTCGTTCTTTGATTGATATTAATAATCTTACAAATGTCACTTTGACGTTAATCCGGGGTAAATCACCTCTTCTCCACCCCCCTGGCCAGCCCTATTTACAGACATATGCACACAACTAAACTATTAAGATTTTCGATTACAAGAGTTGTACCAGTTTTTTTGAAATCAAGTGTACTAAACCGTCCTAACTTTGAGCCACCGCCTTTTCGGGCTTAAGAATTAAGTGCGAAATTTACGCGTGTGCATTAATAATAATTACGAAATTAACCTTCACAGATTTTGTCAGTTTTGTTTTATTTGTTTCTTGTATTTGCAAATTTAATTTTTTATCAAAATAATGGAGCTGGAAGACGAAATGTTTCTTAAGGATGATCAGGATATATTACAAATTATAGAATAATATCTGATAGTTTTTTTTGAGGATTTCGGTCAAGTATAACTAATTTTATTATTTTTTCTAACGTTTCAGTTTATTACACCATCATCAGAGAAATTATTAATTTAGGTATTTGTTTTAAATTTTGTTACATGTTTGGTAGGTACATGTAACAAATCTCTAAAAATTGCGGCGCTGCCAGGTCAATTCCAGACTTAGTTAAACCCTCTATTTCTTGTGACGGTGCAAGTAACTAGGCAATATTTAACCATTTGCCAGAATCGGTCAAGCACATTCCTCTTAATGCATTTAAGAAGGAAATCAAAAATATATTAAAAGCCAAAGTCTTCTATGACTTAAATGAATTTTTTTAATGAAGATTTTAGTTAAAAGTCAGATTGTCTATATGTGCGTGAGAGTGTGTATGTATGTGCATATATGTAGGTATGCGTATATACATGTGTCCGAACGTATTTATTGTTTATTTTATTTATATATCTTTTTTCTTTTTGTTTCAAAAATTCTATTATAATATGAAAATAAAATGTTTTATTATTTTTTAGTGTTTGCTAAGCATTTTCTCTAAAGCTTTAATAGCTGTTAGTGTGCATCATTTATATGTATATATTTGTTATAATGTAAAATTTATTTCATTTTGGTTATTGTACGTTATATGTGTATGTGCATACTGTGGGGAAATAAAATGTTTCTATCTATCTGTCTATCTATGTTTTTAAGCCGGCTTAGTTAAACCGGGCTTACGGTAAAAACGGTGCATTTGGCCCGAAATTAATTGTTCAAATGCATGCAAACGCGCGTAAAATAAAATAAATACCAAAAGAAGACTATGGAGCCATCTAGGTTAGGTTAGGTTTGTTGTGAGTGGGTCTCAGTAGACCCTCCACTGCGGCCATCAGCAGGCCTATTGTGGCTCACGCCTAATTATATTTCACCCAATAAGTTCAGTCTCTTAATGAAACTGATAACTTTATTGGGTGAGAATGTGTCCAGATCCTCTGGCAGCAGTTGCCCTTTGCCATGTATTGAGAATCGGATCCTCTCCACAGCGGGACAGGTGCATAAGATGTGGTCTGCCTTCTCATCATCCTCCAGGCATAGACGGCACTCGGCGTTTTCCGCTAGGCCGAGTTTATGCAGATGACAGTTTAGTCGGCAGTGCCCGGTATATAGGCCTGTTAGAGTTTTCAGGTTTATCCTGTTTAACTCTAAAAGTTTCTTAGCTCTCGATTTCAAAGGGTATTTTATAAACGCCTTCGAATGAACTAATCCTGGTAACTCTTGCCAATACTGGAGAGTTTGCCTTTCAGCCCAGGTTGAGATAGCTATCTTGGCCGTACTTGAAGATATGCCAAGTATTGGTTCTGGTCCGATGAATCGTGATCCCGCTCCTTCTCTAGCTAAGGAGTCCGCTATTTCGTTACCTTCCATACCAGAGTGGCCGGGTATCCAGACCAGGGTCACTTTGTTGTTCTTGCCCAAATGATTTAGAGCTTTCTGACAGTTCCATACCGTTTTGGAGTTACACCGGTAGGAGCCACGAGCTTTTATAGCTGCTTGGCTATCTGAGAAAATTTTTATTGATCTGCGTGTAAGATGAATATATTCCAG